>OENT01002492.1:0-21606 GCA_900239685.1 Rotaria macrura
TACGGGCCAAAATTTTTCAAAAAAATTGAAAGTCGGTTTTTTGGCGAATCAAATACCTGATTTTGTTCAGAATTTTATGCTGGATCCGAATATATAACTTTTATGGGAAAATATTGGGGGGCGGGAAAATGACCTTATCCGCCTGCCTCCTTTCACACTGAAACTACTGTTTTTGAAAATTTTTCATAGATGATAATCAACCATTTCTATGGCATATAATAAAACTGTCTTTCTATGAAATCAACTGTAATTCATTTGAAATACATCAAGAAAATTGAAAGATTCGTCTTTTTAAGATAGTCGATAAACATAAATATGAGTGAGGTTTTTTGAAACTTTTACTCGGGAATGTTTGCCTTAGTTGAAAGCATAGGTCATTTTCTGAATCAGTATATCAAACTAAGCCAGATGTTTTAGTTGGCATTGAACAGGGATTTCAAGTAAAATATCAATTCGACCTTTTCTGAAGTGACGATTTAGCAATTTATTTCGTAATCTTTATAGAAAAATTTCAATGATACATAAAGTCTCTGGTATATTTTTATATCATATTTACAAAAATGGTATTTATTTTCTACAAAATCCAATTTTCAAAATCGAATCATTTACACATGACCGGAATTCACCGAAATATTTGACATTGCAATTGAAAATAGGGAGGTTTTTAAACATTAGTCAAATATTAGTTGATGCTAATGCATAACAAGGGATGCAAGGTAACAGTTAGCTGTCTGTCTACCATCGCCGAGCAATCGGTTCATACCGATCACCTGTGGAAAAGTTATCGATTCATACCCACCGATTGTCAGATAGGCTGTTTCAAGATCTGACGATATCTTACTCAGCAAAATCAAATGTTCTCGTGATTGCAGAACCAAGTAGCGACGAAAATTTGACATCCCCTAATGCGAGCTGTATCTTCTAACAATTAAAGATCACATTGAGAAGCACAAAGTTTCAAAAAATGAGTACTACCATTTGACTGCTCACACGCAGAAGCGTTAGATAAAACTTAATAAGCAGTCATCGGTTTACTGAAATATCGAATCCTTGGCTCAATGTAAAGTATTGATGATAAACAATATGCAGTATGGACCAGGGTTGCCCCCTCATTAAGTCTAAAAAGCGGAAAATAGCCGGAAGAAAACAAAAAGCGGAAAGGTATTTATTAGAGTTTTAGTATATTTGAGAATATTAGGTATTTTTGCATATCGATATATGTGGCATTCCGTTTTATTGCACTAAAGTTTCAAAATATGTAAAAGAGAAAATCAACAAAAAAATAGAAATTTTACTGGACCCGCTGTGTTTTAATGCATTATTGTTGTTAGAATTGATTGCTCCCAGTAAATCTTTATGAGATAATAAAATTTTGATGCATACCAGTACATGACAATGAGGCATTTCAATGAATTTGTAACTCAGCAGCTACAAAATCCACTGATATTCGTTTACGAGAATCTCTAAGTAACAAAAGTATCTTCTGCAGCTGCTACTTCTTCGAACTCCTTATTGAGCTTCATTGTTGAAGTTATCAATTGTCGATTTATGTTAAATAATTTTATCTCATTCATGTGTCTTTCCAACTTTATGTGCCGGGCAATATCATTCTTTCCACCATAATGGATTAAAAAATGTTCATTTGCAGGCAATGCAAAGAACTTTAGTTGAATCCGGTCTGTACTCCAGTAAAAATGATCCGAGCTGAGAATCAAGTAATCACTGCGAATTAAACACGCCCTTTTTTCTCTTCTTTTCAGAAGCATTTGAGACGGCTTAGACGTTTGTATTTTCATTTGATTTTAAAACTCATGTTGTTGCAATTAAATTTTCATGATCATAATCATTTTCATCTTCAATATTTATCGTACCATCCATGAATTGAAGAAAAATTGTTTCCACTATTGGGTGTGATATTCTTTTACGTGAATATACATAGCACAATTAGTTAAAATAATTAGCTATCAGTTGAGAGTGGAATGTTCTTTTACTTTACGAATAGGCATAGGAGCACGTTCACCTTTACATAGAAAAGCTACTAGTGTTCTTCTTCCATTGATTTTATAAATTGGAAAAACTAGTGATCACTCACTGTATGTGTTAGCAATAAGAATTGCTTCAACAATAGCAGGTTTTATTCTATACACATTTTTAACATGTGAAATGATTTGCACGAAAAGCGGGAAAAAACTGGACAGTTTCCGCAAAAAGCGGAAGAGGTGGCAAAACTGGAATGGGCCTAAACCCATTCCACCAAGAATCAAAGCACCGACGATCAGTATTCTTTAATCAATCCATACTGAACTAACATGTGAAACACGATGTAAGTGTAAGTGTTTTTACTTGTTGTACAAATATTACGACTTGCGATTCTGACATGTTTTCGGAAACATTAAAGCGTCAATTTTTACCAATCTCTTAAGGCTACAATACAAAAATTATTAACATGTTCTCGTGAAGTTTCCTCGAGAATGAAGAAGTGAGACTTTTATCTATTATGCTCCTTCTGTTTTATGCTAAAGGCATTTATTTCATCTTAATCCATGAAAGAAAAGAATTAGCCCTATCATTGATGAATTATGAAGGATTCATTAATGAAATGTTAACTACAAAGGAGTTAACAGCTATATAAGCATTTATCCAATCTATGATTTGCTGCTAAAATGCTTCCTCATACATTTCAACCTTATTTGTTGAACAAAATTTACAGAATAACAAGTATCGAAGATAAAGCAGATTCAGAGGCCATTGATGTATGTAGCGTATCGTGGAAATCGTTGAACATCCAATGGAAAAAAAACATTTTTGAAAATTTATTTTATATGTTCGAGTTCCTATGCAATTTTCTAGGATAAGGTTTGTGTTTTATTGTCAAAAAAAACAGTATAAGACGTTTTTCAGATACTCAGATGTGAACTGCATTTGTATTGCACTATTTCAGTGAGAAGAGAAAACTACGATAAGATTAAACTTAGAAAAAATTTAAAAGTGAACTCCATAAAGCTTTACCTATCGTGTATAAACGAAGTAGTTTTTCAGTCGCCAATTTTCTCTTTCGTAAAAACAGATTTTTCAGAAAAAAACTCAGTAAAACACTAATTTGTTTGAAGGCTACTTTGCAATGTGGTTTTCAACCATGATGTCTATATATAGCAACCGCATATCATCGAAAGTGCTTTAAAATATGGGTCTAGTAAGGGCCTCCAGAGCTTTATTTAGACATATGAGTGTATGCTTTACAGACTCTTAAGTTAGAAACTCACACTGATGTTACTTTTCTGCATCTCTTTTACTTCTCTTCATGACTGAAAAAGAATAGAGAAATTTTATTGAATTTATGAAAATTTCTCTCGCTTCAACTTTAGTCGATCAAAGCTGAAAGAAGTAAAATTATTTGCTATTTCCTTTAACTGACCATTGACTTGGCCTCTAGGATATGTTTCTTTCGAAACAGCGGTTTTCCATGAAGAATACCCAGTTCGGTGGAGGTTTAAAACTAGAAAGAATGGAACTATGTTTCCAGAATCCGTAGTGTGCTACTGATAGAATACTAAAGTTTTTGCAAACTCTGAGAGGAATAATATCACGAAGTTATGCTTTCTGGTCGACACATGCAGAAAAAGTGCATTTTTTAAAGATTTTTACGTAGCATTTTCGTCTGAAAAATGGTCGGAACTTTTATTAGATTTTATTCTGGGAATAAAGCTGTTGGTTTGGTGAACATCTATAAGTAAACAGGCCGATTTTTTATTTACAATATTAAATCGTGGGTTCTCACACTAGTACCAATAGAAATCAAAGATAAAATGAAATTCCGTAACCTTTACTACTCTTTGAACAAGTCGACAGTAGTTGAAGAGAAGCCGACAAAAGTTTTGAGTGGTGATAGATCCTATCAAGTTGCACTTGGTATAAACGTTTTTGGTAGTTTGTGCCACGTCAAAGTAGTTCTCGAGATTGCCATTCTGAAAAGAGCTTGAAATTCTATAATGCTTGGCCATGCCGATATGACATTTCTATCATAAAATTTCATGTAGTAAGCAAAGAAAAGATACAACGAATTCGAATGTATTCTCTTTCATTGCTGGAAAATAAAAGAAACGGACAAACTGAAATTTGTGAAGACATCGACTGAAATAATAGTTAAGTGTCGCTCTTTTTTTTTTGACTATTACGATCGAAAGCTTTTTCGCAGACACATATTTTATCAAAAATATTTCTTGCATCTTAGTTTCTCAAATGCAAAAAGAAAACGTTAAGAACTATTTTCATTATTGTAACTCACTTGATGAAAATGTAGAATGGTCTGTTTATATTAATAGATTTAAACAACTGAAAGGAAAAATATGAATTCGTTTGAGATAATTTATGGAAAATAGAGAAAGCATCTTTTGCCAGGAGATACTGCAAACAAGAAAAGTAATTTGTTTCATTTTTCCATGAAAACTTCACATCGACATTCAACTAAAAAGTTAAGATTGCATTGGTTAAAATGTTCCCACAATAAGACGTTTTCAAGAAATCTGATAGAAATTTACTGACTAGGAACATTGAGATATCGATGTTCTTTTGTGTATGATCCAGATATGCAATGCGAGAGTGATTCATCAATATATGGTTGACAAATGTTGCACATAACAATTAATCGTTGTCCTCTATCATTCTCTTCTGTCTCGTCGTTTTGTACATTTCGGCTACATGTACATACGTCTATTTTTGTATTGTTTATCATTGATTAATCGCTCAACTTTATCTTGTTCTTTCTACTTCTGACTCGTTTGTGTCATTTCTCTTTCTTCTCTAGATGCACACAAACTCAATGACATATGAATACCTATTTTCTGACTTACCTTAATCTTATGTCAACGATCAATATCAACAGTAAACGAACTGTGTTATAGTATATTCTGTTATAAAATCATGACGATCTCCACAAAGAAGCGCAAAGTTTCTTTTAAAGGTATGAACATATCTTAACAATAACAAGATAGTACTTGACCAATAGCATTACTAATCTTTCCTTAGAGAAGAATTTTCTGAATTAATAAGTAACCTATTTCGGCTGCCAAGACACAGCCTTAAATTGAGTCGACAGAGGCATTACCATGAAAAAATATAACTATCCTAATGTTGAACGTATCTTATGACATGTAACAAGAGGATTACTCGACCTGTAAAAGTGAAGTTTTTGATAAAATCAAGCTTTTTATGTGAAGAATTTCATTTTTTCTCTAGACTGAAAGGCTAGGATCTAGAAAAGGAAATTAGCACGTGTCTGTTGGTCTGAAAAACATGTTAAAAGTGACCATAATGATAGTACAAAGTACCCCGTCGTCTATGCTATATATGTGGTCTTTAAAGCCTTACAATATAATCATTTGAATCATAGTAATCATATGTTTTCTAAGTTGTATAGCTAGACAGGCTAGCAATAATCCATTTCTAAATCGCTACATCAATCTAGGGTTCAGCTAATCGACTCTCGATTAACGTTATTTGTATATATATCAAGATAAATTGAGCCTCCAGGTAACAATTCTATTACAAGAATATGTCACTTAAGTATTAATTCATCTTTGAGTGCTACTATTAGAAGAATACAAGGCCTAAAAAATAAAGCGCTACATTCTTCATTGTCGTATTCATTTACAGAATATATACTACTGTCTTTTGACCTAAACAGATAGTGAGTGTAGCCGTTGAAGCCACTGATAAATGGCTATCATTCCTTTGAGCATTTTCTTGATTGTTCGAATTATATCTTTAGTTACCTATAATAAGCATTTATGTCTCTTCTCTGTAACAAAGAATAGATATTAAACGATCCGTGTGAAGTTTGTAGATTCTGATATCTTTTTGTGAATCTTTTCAGTTTCGAGTAAAATGTGGTTCAATCTGCAAATCTTTTGAGCTGGACTGATCGGTATTTTTTAAACAAAAAGTCCAATTGAATATCCAAAGGAATTTGACAGGATTTCATCAAGTGCTTCTGCGAAGTCTGACGGGAAACAACATTCATTTATTATCTTCTAAGCAAGATGGATTGCTTTAAGGCTACAGCATTCAATGCTTGATTTGACTCTAGAGCGTACACCTAGCAAACTAATTATTATATCTTATTGTTTTTATTAAAATCAAGTTCGAGATTCAATCATATCCGTGAAGCATAGAACAAAAGATCACTAAGCATGACTCTTCACGAATAGAAAAATGAGAGATTCTCGCAATTGAATTTCTTATTAATATTATAATTTCTAATTTTAATGATTTTGTCGAATTTTACGACGAAATTTTTGGCAACATAGAAATTTTCCAATCCTAATAAAGGCAAGGAATTAAGAAACAGAATCATTTTAGACTTTATATGAACGGTTAAATGCATAGTGGAAGCACTACCTTCAATGAATTCAGCTATGTTTAGTAGCTACCTCTTCTTGTCCTAACAGCGTAAGTCAAATTACTACGGATTTACGCTAATTTAATTGGATTCAAAATCGTTTATCTAACTACAGATGGTAAGTACCAGAACCATCTTTGCAAAAAAAAGTTGTTGATCAGAAGAAATCACTCGACAAAAAACTATATAAATACCGACAGCTCTAATTAATATGGCATACTATTCTGGATCGGTCAGTACCCTGGATAGCTTATAAATATACGGATGAAATATTTAAAGGGTTTTATTTACATTGGTTAAAACCTTGAATGGTTTGATGTGACACATACACACAGTAAAGTAAACTTAAGCTTCTAGACTCAATCCTTTCAGTTTAAGTAAAATCTGTGGAATTCATCGACGAAACATCATTGACAACCCATAATACATTTTTCTAGAATATAATTTTTCTCTGAGAACATGACTGAAATCAGAAAAATATGAGTAATCAATGAATTTCAAGATCCTGACAAGATTTAATGAAAAATCTTGAAAGGCCTAGATAGGTTTACGATTGTCTTTCAAAGAGAGCTCACCAGTAATCTCTCAAATGCTCAGAAAAGGATTTTGATTTGGAGGAAATTCATGATAAGATTTTCGATGATTTGCAGCTACCAATGCTTTATCAAGTTTTTAGACCGAATACTTAGACAATTTTGTAACATGACCTAGAGTTGCAGAAAGAAAAATTTTATTACTATTTAATCAAACCTTTCAGTAACAAAATTAGATTGTTAAGTAAAACAACGTATTTTTCTCTGGGACATGTTCAATGTTGAAAGTCATGAATTTAAGTAGTGGCATAATGGTCTCAAAAAGAATTTTAAAGAGAAATAGATCTCCTAGGATTTTTTGAACAGTGTAACTTATACGAGAAGATATTAAATTGTCAGATGCCATTTGATTCCATATTTCAGACATAATCACAGCACAGTGATACTAAGAAAACCCCAAAAGGATTCTAGCCCGTAACGTACTTTCTCCGAGATTCAATCATCGTCACATACATGTAAGAAAAGTGTGGATGTGCAATGAAGTCTCGTCTTTTGAGCGTTTCTCATCCTGAAATCATTTTTATAGGGAGAATTCAGAAATTTGTCCGATCAATTTTGTTGGAAATGAGTCTCTATATTATCATCAGCTCCTGATTCTGAGCAGTGAGCACTAATTTTTGTTCGAAGAGTAAAAACAACCTCTACAATATAAGCAAAGTATTCTCTCACTCACGAGAAAAACGAGAAAAGTAAGATATTTTGACGTTTATCTCATCGTGAGAAATAATTGAAATATCATAGATGAAGAAGACGGACTCGTTTTCTGAATTAAAAGAAAATCTTCGTCGCAAGTATCTCGAATTGATAATTTCAATCAAAGAGAGGAAGTAGACCATGAAGAAGAAGAAGAAGAAGAAGATTCACCGAAGTCCAATCGAGCTATTGAAATGACATACCTACTAACTAGATTTTGTTTTATTATACAAATCCTTAACTCCATCAAGCTATAAATGATACTAATTGAATTTAAGCTAGTTGACATTTATATGAGTTCGAAAACTTCTGTTAAACGTGTAAATCGTAATTATTGTAGAAAATCGTTGAGTAAGAAAAATAAATGATTATTTGAATCACTAAGTTATTGAAAAGAGAGTGAAGATTACTTTTGGATCCCGTAAGTGTTTCGAAACGAATATTGATCATTTGAAACATAAAAACTCGAAAACCTCCCAATAATTACCACTTTTTATCATCCAGCCCATCTGTGTTCACATTGGAGAGGCTTTAGTATGTATTATCTTTTTATTGATTTTTACATATATTTGATAGTAAGATCTCAGAGCAGGTAGGACATTGGCATGTGTTCTTTTTGGTTTTTCTTAATCTCAGTGAAGCCTAATTATTACTGAAATATGGAGTCAAACGACGTCTGACAGTTGGATATGTGCGCTAGTAAGAAACACAATGCAAAAATTAAAGACAAGTTTACTGCTTTTTCATCATTATGACTCTTTCGGTATTTGTTGGATCATTTGTCTCCATTTACAAACCTCCTGGCTCAACAGTCGAGTAGGTTTTGAAAATTTTTGAAATCATTTTAAGTTTTTTGATACTACAAAGTACATTAGTGTAACCGTATTAAATTTTTTAACCCTAGTAATCTTTCAAAAGGTTATCTCTTTTAAAATTGCCACCTTTAAGTTCAAAACAATTACAAAAGCGAGAGAAAGAGCTTTAAGTTTGATTTAAGGAGGTACCCCCATTTCTGTACGAAAAATTTTCAATTTTTTTCTCTCTACGCTTGTTTGCTAATGTCCTCTATCTACTGGTGACATTTCGAGAACTCATACATAGCTCAAAATCATAAATAAGAACGAAAGGAAAATATTATTGCCGTAGCGGAGCACCACGCTTTTTCTCTCTTTCTCGGTTTTCTGGAAATCTGGTTTTTCAGCAAAAACATACACTCTGCCGATATTAGAGACACTTTAGGGTGCCTATGTTTTTAATTTTGAAAAATATTGTACTGCTGAGTTTTTCCAGGTCTCACAAGAAAAGAACTATACCAAAAAATATGCATTTTTATGGTGCTCTTCCTATTTTGACCTTTTATTCTAAAGGAAAGAGATAGAAAGAAACCAAAAAGAGGTAGGCACCCTAAAATGTCTCTAATATCTGTGAAAACATTTTCAGCTCAAATAAACACACCTGCTCGGAGAAGTCGGGGCCATTATGGGCCTTTTTTTTGTCTTTATGACCCCTAAATCTATATGAAGGAAGCACCGGAAGATTTTAAGTTTATGACAACTTTTGATGTACTCATCGAGATCTATCTACTCTGAAAGTTTCAAATTTTTTTGATGGGCCATTCTCGAAAAGGGCAGAAAAATGGAGGGATACCCTTAAGTATTATATTTTTCTTTATTAAAAAAGTGAAGCAATACTAAATTTGTTTTGTTTATGTAGGTAAATTTATGTTTGTAGAGTTTTTGAGAAAAAATAGACATCAATTTTATACTACTTTAATTGAAAACAAATAGGCTATAAGTTTACATGTGTGATATTTTGAAAAATTTCACTACCAAGTAGGTAATACGACTTTAAAGAAAGCCATCGATTAAGATATCTAATTAAACACATATTAAACTTCACTATTTAGTGAAATGAATGTTCTCTCTTTTGTATATTCAAGGAGGTATTCTCTGCAACAGATTGTTCGACAACGAGCTGATCGAGACTAAATGCCTTAGTATTGTTTGACAATTCCTACTGATTTTTTGGGATATTACAGAAAAAAACGATTAAAACAGTCGTAAGTGTTGTATTTTTCATTCAATAAAAGAAGAAAGTTTTTGTTTGATATTAAATGGTACAGAAATTAATATTTGGATAAGTATACGCAATGTAAGGCATTGAAAAAGCTTATCAACGCAGGCTCCTCGGGGCTGAAATGTGAAACTCTAATAATGCCTATCAGTTATCTCCTCTTTCACTAGGGTTTACTCCTAGTAAATTTATTTCTGTATAAAATAGAAGTTATTTACTAAGCGACACTTAAGAAGAAGCTCATAGATTATAGCATTTATCAAATACATCACATAAAACTTTTACTGGTGCTCTATTTTTTTTTGCTTTGTTGCTATCCGCTAGCTATTTTTCATTTTTTTGGTCTTAAACATTGATTTAAATGACAAATGCACCTTTTTTACATAATCAAGCATACAACAACGAATATAAACACACTGTGATTATTGTCCATAAATTTGCAAACATCTATATTGACTATTTAAGAAAATTATAATCTGATCAAATTACGCTTTTAATATTAAGCTTATAGCAACTGTAGTTAGTCAACACACACGACTTATCTTCATTTGCACTGCAAACAGAATTTTTTCATTGCACAAAAATAAACAAGACGACTATTTAAATAATTCAAAAACGAACTTCATCTATTCAAGTTTGGACAAACACTTACAACATTTTAGAGTTTTTTGAGAAACAGAAACGCTATTATTGCTATATTGTTCAGATTGTTTTGGTGACTACCATCTGTAATAGGAGTGTCTCAAATAGAGACGTGTCTGTAATCGAGGAGAATCCGTAATGAGGATCTATAATGTAAGCCATAGATGGAACCGGTCTACTTTTTTCAGACTCGTACGACTACTGATCCAAAGAGTTGAAACCGGATCGAATCGGCCGGTAAGCTGTACCGGTGCCATCCATGCCCCAATGTTCTGTAACCAGACAAACATTTCGAGAGGCAACGGTGAGTCATGATTTATAGTATTTTTGTCCAATAAAAGACTTTAAAAAGTCTCTTTTTTTCAAAGGACGCAAATCCACTCGAATGTATAGCATTTTCGCTAATAGCAAGTCAGAAAAATAGATTTTGTGGAACAATAATATTATTCCCTTTTCCAATATTCTAGCGTATTTTGAGGAAAAAACAACTCTTTTTTCCATTTCCTTAGTGAGTATGAGTATTATTTTGTCACAATGCACATTGGTTGTTGCATGCGCAGCTTAACAAAAGTTAGGTGATTTGAATCGTTTCAAAATACAATGGTTTCACTTTTTCTATCTAATTTTTGACAAAAAAATTAATGAGAGTAGAGTTAATATCGTTTTGATTTTAACTATGGAAAGAACTGAAGCTGTTAAGAATAGATTGGCTACCGTCATAGCACTTAGGAAACGATTCAAATGACCCACGTGATTGAATTGATTCTAAAACAAGAAATTTGATGTGAACATTATGCAAATGAGAAAGGCTAGGGAAAGCTGATATAATTACCTTCACTTTTATGTGATTGTAAACTTCTGGATTCAGCAACGAATCACTATTCAAATTGTTTTTTTTTGAACATCCAACGACAATAGTACTTTATCGTTTTTCTCTTAACGTTGTTCCTGTAGCAAGACGCTCTATTTAATTGTGAAATCAATATTGGAGATGATACCCTATACAATGAGATATAAAGTACAAGGATTTTATCAAAGAAAAAGCAGATTTGGTATTTCCTGTCTTCGAGTATCTTGTTTTGACAGCCATGAATTCCAAATTTTGGGTAACTATCGTCATCCTCCGCATTTGTGCATGATACACGTGCTAAATCTTGGTCATGTTGTGACAATTACGATATTGTAATCTGTTTATAGGCCAACAGAGAGAGTCATCTAGGTTTGCACTTTTAGAACGGAGTAATTTTCTGACTCTCCATAATAATAATGTGATGAATTTTTATATTCCTTAAAGGTGTAATGGGCCCGATTCAAATGGTATTTGTTTTAATTTGTATTACCATTTCAACTATTCTTCTTTCAATATTTTTACTTCAAGTTAAACTCCAGCACAATTACAGCAAAGTTTTCAGATTAAAAGCTGCAGCACAATCAACAATGGGCAGCAACGTTGGTGTGAATGACGTCATGAATGATGCGAAAATGTACTTTCAACAAGCACGTCGTAATTTTGAACAAGAACTCCTTCCACCATGGGTGCCTCGAGGCACCAACAAAACTTTGAAATCGTTTTCAGGTCAAAATGATTCACAGGGGATCGTGATTTGTACTGGAAATGGTCATTTTCTTCTATCATTGGTTGCTCTCGAAGCTCTTCGTTCGATTGGGAACAGACTACCCGTCGAAATAAGTTTTAGCACTTCCTCTGATCTCTCGCTGACTAATCAACAAATAATAGCATCGCGGTTTCCTGAAGTTCAACTGGTGGATCTATCGACAATTTTTAATAATAGCTATCTAGAACTGTGTGGCTTTGCAGTCAAACCATTTTCCGTATTGGCATCAAGATTCCAACACGTTCTTTTGATGGATGCTGATGTCTTTTTTCTGGAAAAGCCGTCGGTTCTCTTTGAAAACGAATTATATCTTCGCACTGGCTCCCTATTTTTTTACGATAGATCAGTCGTATCGATAAAAGCCCGCCATTGGATCGCTAAGATGACTCCCTACAACAAGAAAATTCTTCCTCGGAGAGCACAAGAGTCTGGCGTTGTTCTTATTAATAAAGGCCGTGTTCTATTGGGTCTCTTGGGCACATGCAAACTGAATGAGCATGATCAACGTGAGAAAGTTACATATCAACATGTTTATGGCGACAAAGAAACATGGTGGCTCGGTTTTTATCTTGTCGGTGTAGCGTATTCATTCATGCCAACTCTGACAGCCGCTATAGGGCAGGTTAAAAATAGAAAAGTATGTGGACATATCTTACATCTTGATCAGAACAATAAACCCATCTGGTGGAATGGCGGCACATTTAAGAATCGTTACGTAAACACGTATGATGTTTTATCAATTGAAGGTTGGTTAGAATCAGGAGTATGGTTGGTAGACATCTATTCATGTGTGAACAATAATAAAAAATCACCAAATCTATTCAACGGATCACAGAGTCATCTTATCAACAACTATTTGGAAATCACGAAACAAATCTTCAATATTTCATCAAGAGAAAAAGGTGACAAGAGGGCTAGAGTTGATAACATACTTAAACGTCTAGGGTGGGCGTGAGGATAAACAACCATGATAATAATATTTTTTGTTAAATTTTATTTCAATTCTAAATAAAAATTTCGAACCTTTCAATTCGAAAACAGGTCTGCTTATCTCTTGATGAAGAAAAAGAATCAATCTGTTAATCTCAACTCTTGCTGTTAAGCAACTAATCTTCTAGTCGAAAATCAGTTTTGAAAATTTACACAAATTAATAAATGTGCTAAATTTAAACTTTAGTTATTTAAATGCAGAACTAAAAACTTTTAGCTGGTGCGTTACGTGGTACTTGTTTAAAAAAAGCATTCTCGAGGGTTCTGCATTTATGATCGAAAATACACGAAATTTCAATACTACATCCCATAAAAACTTCAATTTCAGAACATGAAAAAGATTTCATTAGAACTCAAATGAAAAAGGATTGAAAAAAATGAATTAATCAAATAGTAGATAAAAGCAATGTTTCATACTTCTTCTTATTACAAATCTTGAATATCAATTACAGTAATAATAATTATTCATAAATTGATTCGTTTATTTAATTATAGAAGTATTAATAAAATTTATGTCCAATCTTCCATATCTTTAATTTTACACTGTTTTATTCAATTCAAAAACCCATATTTTGTATTTTATTTAACAAGTTTTTCATTTCATTTTAACACTTCGTTATGTTGTTAGCTCGTTTCGACGAACTGAAACTAATTTCGTTTCCCGTTTATTCTATATCGAAAAAGTCCTTGAATACACTTACAACATATAGATAACATCGAGACGAGAAGAGAAGAGAAGAGGAGAGCAGAGAAAATAGTAATAGAGAACGAGAAACGACTGGATGTCGAGGGAAAGGGCTGAGGGTGATTAGGTCAAAAAGTCGATTTTCTCAAAAAACAGCACCCCAAAGGTACCGTTATCATTGTGCCAGAATATTATTTGAAATTTTCGAATAGACCACCCCATACAGCGTCAAAAGTTGTGTGCACGGCATGGTTTTCAGAATTATATCTCTAAATTTCAATTCTGGGGAGAACTTATAATCTGCCTAGAATGATACTCCATGGTAAATTGAAGTCCTGATACAATCTATAGGACAGGTTAAAGAATCCAATAGTTTATAATCAAAATGAAGCTCAAACTATTTTGATTCAACTACTATGGGGTGCGTTTCACGAATACAATTCTTGGTCAAGATAAGTCCTTCTGAAGGGTCCTGGGGTCTCCGAAAACCTCATGTTTCACCTCGGTTTTCTCGAAAACGACACGTCAGAATTTCTTGAAATTTTGACGTTAAGTAGAGATCGATGGGTTCTACGAGTGGTTGAAATATCAGCCTCTCGATCCTAGAATTGGGGGAGATCTGATTACTACAAGTTGGCTAAAATCCGTATTTCTACTGTGTAAGCGATACAGAATTTACTGTGGAAACATTGATATTGCATGCTGACGTCGGTTAATTTATTATGCTGATCATAAATACTATGTCCGCTGATCAAGACTAAGTGCATAGCTCCTAGAAAAAGAAGAATATCTTAACGTTACACTTCTCTGATTTGCTTTGGTTTTGCTTCGGATCATTTATATTGATCAATGAAATACAAGACACATTTAGGCGGTTTTCTCATGCTATTTCTATCATTGTCAGATACCTTGATTCCATTTCTGAAAATATATGATCGATTTCCTAGTCCGGGTAAAGGCATCGTCGATGAGCTACATGTTGCCGTAATCAGTGTTGCATGACTCGAAATGATGATACCCAATGTGTAGCAAAAGCCCTTGCTTACAAAAATCGAGTTCTAGCAGCTTTCAACATGGAAAGTTTTCGTGAAGTCCTTGGAATCAACCAGTTGCACACAATGTATGGCTGCAGAACAACAAATAGAAGAAGAAAAAATGCACATTTGGTACTAGTAAGAGGGATATCAAACAAAATTTCAAGAAGTATTTGACTGGTTGTTGGAACACTGGTCCTTATACAGAACCTATTTTCAGTAGGTAGTATTTAAAAATTTCAAACAAACCTGGCACTTTCCTCTAAATGAACAGGAATACGATTGTATCATCATTTCGAACCAGTCGATTATGTAACAATCGCATGGGAAACAACATCAAATACTGTTCCATTCGAAGACTTCTCAGTTTTACGTATTCGTGATTCAAACTGAAACAGATGAAGCCCGTGCAATATATCCATAGGCGACGTGATGATTGCCAATTATGCTGTTGTCGAATATCACGATGAATGGTGGTTAGCTATTGTGATTTACAAGATATTGAGCGGAATTTAAAAGAATTCCATTTTGCATTTATACATCCACGTGAGTCAGAACATTTTTCGAATATCCTACTATATCGGGAGCATGGGGTGTTAAATTATGGGCTGTTGTTTGTTACTGCATCAACCTCCTAAACTCGGTAGATGCAATACCTACTCAATTACACAACAACAGTTGACAGAAATTCAACACGTATTCTCTGAAAACAGCTATTTTTGTTTCAGTTCATATGGAATGATTATTCTATGTTTATTTCTGCCACAACAGGACCCTGGATACATTTCTACTATTTGAAAAATGAACTAGGAACTGATTGAGATAACAGAAGTGAAAAGTCTCTGAAAACACCTTAACAAACCACAGCTTTTCTTCTGTTTTTGGAAGCTTTTCACTTTATCATAACCAGCAGATACAGTATTTATGATCAGCATAATAAATTAACCGACGTCAGCATGCAATATCAATGTTTCCACAGTAAATTCTGTATCGCTTACACAGTAGAAATACGGATTTTAGCCAACTTGTAGTAATCAGATCTCCCCCAATTCTAGGATCGAGAGGCTGATATTTCAACCACTCGTAGAACCCATCGATCTCTACTTAACGTCAAAATTTCAAGAAATTCTGACGTGTCGTTTTCGAGAAAACCGAGGTCAAATATGAGGTTTTTGGAGACCCCAGGACCCTTCAGAAGGACTTATCTTGACCAAGAATTGTATTTGTGAAACGCACTGCATAGTAGTTGAATCAGAATAGTTTGAGCTTCATTTTGATTATAAACTATTGGATTCTTTAACCTGTCCTATAGATTGTATCAGGACTTCAATTTACCATGGAGTATCATTTTAGGCAGATTTTCTATAAGTTCTCCAGTAATTGAAATTATTCTGGTACAATGATAACGGTACCTTTGGGGTGCTGTTTTTTGAGAAAATCGACTTTTTGCCCTGTCCTCCTCAAGTTAGCGCATGATATGGATCAAAACAAAGTATGATTCCTAAGATAACTCGACAGGGGCTACAAAACTAGCGTAGTTAAATTATGGCATAAGAATGGTTGTGAGTGTGGTTTCACCAATGTTAGGTTTCAACGTGAATAAAAATGGTGTTTTTCAATTCTCTAGGAAGCATGCAAGTCAATATTAGTATCAATACTCATAAACGCAACCAATCCTGATCAACCGCTTAATCAATTGTTATGGTGTCCTATGATGTATCACATAATAAATATAACATTTTAAAATGTCTTGAACATAGTATTAAATGTTTAAGATTATTGATGCAACGATCACGAGAACTACTTCTGTTTAGTAGTGGGAGTGCCAGTCAGTTGAAATAGTGACTTTTAATAAAAATCTATCGAATTTGTCTGAGAGCCTTGACATATCTTAATTACGGCGACGTTTTACTACTAACCATGGCAAAGATCAGTGATATTGAAGATGAATACAATGTATAAGGATACAATTTAAAAAAAACTATAGTCTCGAAATAATAATCGATCTATCGCATATAGTATTGAGAAAATATAGCGAAAAAAAGGAAAAGAAGCACAATGTAGGTTTTAAGGAAACTTTTCTTCCCATGTCGCCTCCTTTCTTACAACTGCGCCGCAGTTACGCGTAGAGGCAGTTTTATGCCGCAGTTATGCGTGATTAATTATGCTGCATTCATCGTAGTGAAGGTCTCTTTAGGAAACTACGCTTATTGCGACGCAGACCAACGTAACTGCGTCGGAGTGATCACATTGCACGATCCGTTGTAATCGTAACTGACCAATTATAAATGATTTTTCCTTATGTATAATTGGTCACACTGCAGCACTAATACTTAGCCACAGAAAACCACTATAAATAGCAGTGCTCGTCAAATTTTCGTTCATAAGTCATTTTACTTAACCAGTAGAATGCGTAATTGATTTTTTTTATATCTTTGAAAATTTTTTTCGTTTTTCTTAGATTATTTAAAATTTTTCTGAAGACATTTTTTTCTCATCATTTATCAAATTTTTAAAAATTTTGTTAGATGTTAATTTTTTGATTTTTCTGGGTATTTATTTTTCTTAATTTCTGAAATTTAAAAATTTTTTTAAGCTTTAGTTTTGTAAATAAATTTTTTAAAAATTTTAATTTTATAATTTTAAGTTTTTAATTTTGTGTACGGAAAAATTTTTTAACCTCACAATAAAAATAAAATGTAAACTTAATCTTTGTGATCTCTCGTTTCTATTGCAACACAACTGTGACCTATAACTGTAATTAACGAGGACGTACTTTTGCGTAACTGTGAATTTTTCACCGTAACTTCGCGTAGCTACGATTTTTTTATCGTAACTACGCGTAGTTACCTCGCATTTTCCCGTAATTACGGGTCACAGTGCGATGGTTAATAATAATTGGCCGAAGTGAAACCGAAGACCGAAGTGGCCGAAAAACCTGATTGGTCCTTTTTGAATGCTACACAACCAGTTACTCTTAATCCATATTTTATTGTTGATTTTCCAAAAAAGATAGAATAAATATTTTATAATAATTATTATCAAAATCGATCGAGGCAAAAAATTCGAAATCTGTGAAGCATATTAAGTTCTCATTTTTATTAATATCAATTCTATTTCCCGAATTTCGACATCAACTTTTCTAATCTATTCCTCAATAACTGGCTATAGTCAGAGGATAAGTCGATTCATCTAAAAGGAGATATTTACCTATGTATTTCAAAACGAAAAACTGTAGTCAGAGGACAAGTCGAGTTGTCTCCGAAGGACAAGTCGAGTGATCTAAAACAAGATATTTTCCTATCTATTGCGAGTTGATTCACATTACGATTTTCCAAAAAATAATCTCTATATTAATTTAGTTACTATCGTGATTGTTATTTAGCTCTATATATTATTCTATCCACAAGACAAGCGCAATACAGAAGCGCCATCTCCTACGATAAATATGTAGTTATACATATTTCATGAACGACCAATCAGATTTTTCGGCCACTTCGGTCTTCGGTTTCAACTTCGGCCATTTATTATTACCCACACTTAGAAGTTAATGCATCAATCAGAATGACTAAAACCAATAAAGAAAACAAAATACAAGGTTATCTTTGAATCAGTCTTTTATTGGAAATTTATTCTTGTTCTAAAGAAACGAAATAAAAAACTACAACATTTATAAATAACGAAAATATGTACACATATCTGACCACGTTTAAGTGATACTTCTCAATTAAGTACTTTACTATGATATAGATAAGACGAAAAAAAAAGAATAATGCATATGTTTATGTTACTCACTTCATTTTTTCTTGTATAATATCAAATAAATCGATTTATGAACTTGAAGAAAATAAATCGAATAAGAGATAATTATGATACCAAAACAAATGAATAAGATATGTATTTGATAAATCTAAATGGAGAATCGAAAATGAATGCGAGTTAAATAAAAAATAATTCTCAGCTCCAGCTACAAGTAAGACATGTCTAAACATAGATAAGAGGATTATGGACACTTGGATAATAATGGCGTGAGAAATCAAACAAAGTACATTTTTATTTTCCAAAGTACTCTGAGGGTACTTTGTTTTTTTTTCAAACTGCAAAACACGGTACTTTTCCAAAATCGATGGTGACCTGGGTACTTTGCTTCTGCTTGGGGTACTTAACGTTAGAAACACTGATTATCAGTACTAGAATGAAGGAGTTGCTACTGGAGTGAATAGTTCAATGAATTCTTGTCGAATAAAAGCATCATTTTTTTGTTTGTGTATAATTTTATTTAAAAATAATATTTGAAATAGTTTAACAATAAAAACTTTAAGAAGTTATAACGGATTTTGTAAAAAATAATTACTCAATGCGTCCCTCATACCAACAGCATTTATTGTTTGAACATGACACGTAGGTTTCTTATATGGTGGAACAACGATGTTCCAATCTGTTTCAACAACATCTTGTGCATCAACACATATGTTGTGTAAAATACATGCAGCTTTAATGATGTTTTTCACGTTGCCAATGTTATATTCCATCTTTTGTGTACTGACCTAAATCAATTTTTCAAATGATCAAATGCTCTTTCTATTGTACACCGGCATCTACTAAGCCAATAATTAAATAATGATTGATGTTGAGGCATATTTGGACGTTCTGTATAAGATTTCATTAAATTTTAAGCTAACGGAAAAGCAGAATCAGCAATGAGGTGAACTTGAATTTTGATGTTATTGATAAATAGATAATTTTGATCGTACACCGGGTTTCGCATCACTTCGAAAAGAGTTGATCGACTGTAGAAAAATGCATTATTGCATCGACCTGGAGCCCCAATATTAGCATAGGTAAACTTCAGAGATGCATCAACAACTGCAAGTACTATAACTGAATGAAATTTTCTATAATTAAAATAATCAGGCTCTTCACCGATGGGAGACTCAATGCTAATGTGTGTTCCGTCGATTGAACCAATACACATGGGATAGCCATACTTATCAAGAAATGCATCAGTTGTTTGCTGTATCTGTTGATCATTAACTGGAAATTTTATTAAACAATGGAAAAACAAGTCGACAATGATAAAAAGAATTCGTGAAAAATATTTGCTACAGTAGGTTTGTCAATACCAAACAAAATGTGCTGTAGTTCTTAGTGCACTTGTCGAACCGAGTAAATAAAGAGCACAAGCTAGACGCTTTTCAACAGGAATTTCTGTATGTAAAAATGTTTCCTATTTTTCCAAGCATGGTCCAACTTGATTAAGAATTTGTTTAAATGTAGATGGTAAAGTACAAAAATTATCTTTAAATTGTTTACCATTCATCTTCGGAACAATATCCGACCACCAGTAACCACTTTTGATATACGGCCATGTTGTGCGCTGTTGGATGGTAAAAGATTGATTTATGAGACATTGTAAATTATAAATATTCATATTAAGAACTAAAATTGCACGCCGTTGCTTACGGTTTTGACTCCCATATTCAATGGCGATTTGTGCAATTTGACGAATGAATGACTGTTATTTTTAAATATGAGTGAACACTACCTCACTCTAAAAAATCAAGACATATGAGGTGTCTAAATAAGACGATTCAGTCTTCTAAACAAGACGCTTATCACTATTTCTGATTGGTTGATTCAGGTCTAAATTAGACACTTTAGTGTCCGCGGATAACGGATTTGGAACACTTAAGCGTCAAATTGGTTGTGATTGGTGTGTTTTCACCAATCTCAGCTAGCGTCTTACTTCCGACTTCGCTAGACGATTCCACCACCCTATGGCTAACCAATTCAAGAATTCATGTTTTTACATGAACGTCAGGTATTAGAAAAAAATATTATCTTAGAAAATATTTTATTTTAATAAGTCTAATTTTTGACGAAATTCATATAACATGGAAAAATAAATACTGCAGAAGTTTTACAATTTTGTTTCTAGTTGCTTAGTGTAATTTGAACACGAGTTAAGTCTAAAAAAATTATTTCATTAAAAATACTTTTTCTAGTACCTAATATTCATATAAAAAACGAATTCTTGAATTAGTGAGTCATAGAATTGGTGGAATCATCTGGAAAGACGAATGCAAGACAAAGCCTACAAAAGGAAAAATAAAAGTCTTTAGTATTTTTATTTTAAATATACAATCTTGAAATACTATTGTAATCCATTATTTTTGATAATTTTTTTATAATCTAGAAAATAAACGAATAATTTAATAATATATTAGAAATGAATGTAAAAAGAATTTCGTTAAAATCATTTCTATATTTTTAAAGTCACATTATAGGTACCGAATATACAGATCCGGACTTCTTCAAATTTAGAAGTTGAGAATTAATATTTAAAGAATCAAAATCAAATTCCTAACACTAAAAACGCCAATGTCTGCACCTTGAGTAAAAAATGAAGTAGTTTACGGAAGAAAACTCACCAGAAAAACTAGATCTGGAAAGATTGAGATTCTATACATTTTCAACAAACTGAATCAGACTATTTTTTTCACTTATGCAAATAAATTAACACAACTACGAAAAAATTAAAATAGACTAGAACTATTGGTTAATCGCTATAGAATGTTATACGCGAAAAGGAGACTTTTAAGACGCTATTTCCTGTCTGTGGTCACTACATGTCTGAAAACAAAAGAGTGTTTCGAGTCGAAGTAAGACTTAAGACGAATGAAACGTCTCGTAAGACACATGGCATTTTTTAAAGTACTCACTCTAAAAAATCAAGACGAATAAAGTGTATATACAAGACAGTTCGTTCGCTTATACAAGACACTTGGACTTGATTCCTATTGGCTTAAATATCTTTCGTATAGACGCTTCAAGTGTCAGCGGATGACCGATTTTAGACACTGGTGCGTCTTATTCATATTCA
>OENT01002493.1:0-21584 GCA_900239685.1 Rotaria macrura
TACACAACAAGACATTAGATGCTTTGAAAAAGAACGGAACTGGTCACCACATCCTTCTAAATAATACACAACTAGACAGCAAATGCTTTCAAAAAGTAGGCTACTGGTCAGCAGATCCTCCGAAACAATACACAACACGACATCAGACGATTTCAAAAAGCAGCAACTACTCAACAGATCCTTCGAAATAATACACAACTAGACATCAGATGCTTTGAAAAAGTATCGAACTAGTCACCACATCCTTCTAAATAATACACATCTAGACAGCAGACGCTTTCAAAAAGTATGGAACTGGTCACCACATCCTGCTAAATAATACACAACTAGACAGCAGATGCTTTCAAAAAGTATGCAACTGGTCACCAGATCCTCCGAAATAATACACAACTAGATATAAGACGATTTCAAAAAGAAGCAACTAGTCAACAGATCCTTCGAAATAATACACAACTAGACATCAGATGCTTTGAAAAAGTATCGAACTGGTCACCACATCCTTCTAAATGATACACAACTAGACAGCAGACGCTTTCAAAAAGTATGCAACTGGTCATCAGATCCTTCGAAGTAGTACACAACAAGACATTAGACGATTTCAAAAAGCAGCAACTGGTCACCAGATGTATGGCAACATTGTTCGCAAGTTCCAAATATTGATTTTAAATAGTTGGGTTCCGTACGTAAAGGAGAATAACTAGCGATACAATTTGTCTGCTATATTGTACTTTAGAAAAAAATCCCTAAATGGAAAAATCCCTAAATCAAAATCCCTACTTGGTTACCAGTTTTCACTTTTTCGATTTCATTATCCATAAATGTGGATTGAATTTTGGGATTCATTCTGGGTATCAGAATTTAGGGTAAGAGCTAGTCATTCATCTTCATCACTAAGAATCGATCTAATTTCAACATCGAATCATCTATCAGATTGGTCTTCCGACTTTTTCCCCTTTACTCTACTTGCTGGTTATTATATCCCATTACTCTCTGTTTAATTTGAACCACTCACTGCTACAGTGAACGTTTAAATTCCGACTTTGTTATTTTTTCTATTCATGCAATCACTTTCTCTTTTCTCTGCAAGACTATCAAAGTTTCAAGTGAATCGATTATGTTCAGATAAGTTCGATTGAATATTGCTGAAGAAAAACTTATTCTACCAAGTACTAATGATAAAAAGAAATGTGAACCTATGATCAAAATAGTGAAATACAAATGAATATTGATTAATAAGAACACAATTAATAAGTAATTAGTCGGTCAATGCGTAAGTTCTTTTATGTACTCGTTAGTTTTAGTAATTTTTATGATAAAAATCTCGCTTATTTTATTAAAAAAATATGAAACATGTTCTCGAAGCAAATAGAAAGATATCGTTTTTTTGTCGTATCATTGAAAATAATTATGTACTTGTTTATAAAATTATAAAAAGAGAAAAATTGTTTAGGATGAATTTCTTCCTCTATCATAAGATTCGATAATGTTATTTTTGAGTTTCGGTTACAATGTATTACTGCGAAGTTTTTCATATGCACAACTGTTTCACGGAATACAATTTCATATTTTTTCTTAACATGATCCATGTGTTCGATCCTACAGAGAAACTTGTAGGTTCAAAGCCGGATTAGCGGAAACAAAGAAAAATTATTTTACTTTCGAAATTGATTTTTAAAATTCTCATTCTTCTTCGAAACTCGAACAATATCGTAACACATTAAAACTATACAGAACATGTATAGTTTTACGATTGTGATGTTGCACAGCACTAGTTATATTCTTCGTTCAAGTCCACTTTTTAATTTTTTTCCAAGTTTGAGCTTAACAATCAATTGCTCTATACATAAACACTTCGCATGGATATGCAAGAAGCATGATTCATTATGGACGAAGCGTTTCATTCGTCTGATGATATGTTTTCTGACTTGTATTCTATCGATAAAACTATGAGAGAAAGTGTTAAACATTGTCTATTAGAAACTAGAACTTTCCTGTACGCATCATTTTGATACAAGTTTTCCTGAATATTGCTTCTACAGATATTATCTTTGATTAATTTTCCTTGTTCCTTAAAAACTCTAATAAAATGAATTTAAATCTCGCACTAGATCAATCTTGCTTGATGTTTTGGATTCTTGAGTGTAATAATGAATTGCAAGGTCTTTCTATTTCACAGGCTGATTTATACAGTCAATAATCTCTTTTAATTCGAAAGATTATTCGACCGAGCTAGCTTCGTTTAGTATCAAAAAGAATAAATACGATCTCTCTTTTCTCTCTCAATCGTCAAATATTTACGCAAACAAGCAAAAACTGTATGTTGCCAGAATTTATTGCAATTTAATTAATGACTCGTTGGTAGCTAATAGTACAGAAATTTCTGGTATTTTTTGCCTCTAAGTTAGAACTACGGAAAATTATTCTAATGAATACTACTGAATTGAAAAACAATGTTTCAATCGATATTATTATCGGTAAATCTTGAGTTATTAGTCTTTGGTTTGAACATAGTATGTTATTTATTGTACTCGATTGTTTAATGATCAATCACTGTTTTATTCATGTTTATGAAGAAAACAATTAGTTTAAGAAAACAATGGTGACAAAGTCATAGTGCGTTCGCATTTTCGACTCTCATATTAGTCTGTACTAATTCATAACACTAGTGTTACCAAGTAGAGAATTGACTGTTGCTGTTGAAATGATTCAGTGCTAGTACTGCAGCAAAAAGAAGACTGAAAATGCGAAAATTTGTGTGAAATTTCAAATTCATTTACAAATTTTTGTCTTAGCAGAGAGTTTAGCGAACTAAGTAACTCACTATGTGTATTTAAAAGAGAAAAATATCAATCACTATGAAGCCCTATTAAAACTGTGCTAAATCAGTAGCTGGTACTACTTTGAATATATGTGCGTGAGGACTGTTAGTATGAATGTTATTGAATATTTTCTCCTTACGAACCTATCCAAATCTATCCACGATTCAGTCATTTTAAATATTTTAATTACCATGTTAAATTTGTATAAAGCCGCTTTGAAAACGTATTTTCTCTTTAACTGAAATCCTCAGTAAAAATCCTCGGAAACAGCTCACTTCTTGTACTTACGGTAATAGTCCTAATAAAAGTAAAGGAAATTTTTGATTACAACCTTTCTATTAGGGTTTCCTCATTTTTGTATGAACTTTCATCGATTGATTTTTTGAAAAAGACGACCAACATATTTAATAAGTTTACATGATCGCAATGGCAGTGTTAAGATTACCTCCAGTGAAAACGTTAAGCCCTATGATATCCCATAAATTCCCAGTTTTTTAAACTTATGAAGCGGACATAATCATATTCTGTGAATTAGAATGAACATTTGAAGTTTTTCATAATGTTATATGGAATTAAAAACAAAGTCGAGGATCAATATGACTTTAAACATTACATACTACAATGACACAATGTTAGCAAACATTTTTATTCAAGTAATATCTCACGTACGTTTGTCGTAAATTATCATATGAATACGTTTTCCTTCTTTTCAACAAAATGTCAGCTGTTGATTCTCTAATTAATTAATTTGTATAATTTCATCAAGCGAGCCAATGAAGCATAACCATTAGTTAAGATTGTTCGGCAAATATTTCATATTAATGCTTTTTCATCCTGAACTGTTCTTTTGAGTTGCATCTTCAACAAAAATATAAGTCTGCCTATCTGTCGGATTATTATTTTATTATCAAGCAAGAAAAAAATATATATCTATATATAAATTTATAGTTTCTCAATACAGAACAATCTATAGATACCTTATAACGAAGTTTTTTTTCCAAATGTCTGAGCAAAAAAGACTTCAATTATAATATTTTGAAAGAATAACCACAGAGATTTTATACAATGAAGTAGTCAAGTAAAAATTTCAAGGAAAGAACAATTTGTCTTGCATAAAATTGTTTTGTTTCTAATTTCATCTAGTTGAAATAACGTTTTCCATTGAATTGATACTGATGATCTTGAAGAAAGAAATCTTTTATGATGACAGGTGGAGGAAATGAAGAATTGAATGCTGATGGTGGTAAATCAATTAAACTACTTAAATTTTTCATACACAGATTTATTTGATCAAATGTATAGTATTGGTCAATTTTAGTTTGATTATTTATAACACAATTGTTTTTTGCAGAAATACTTCTACTATTACATATTGATATAAGAGGCGTTGAACTATTAGTTGCAATATAATTTCCACTAATAGACAATTGATTTGTGTTATCACATTGAAGAAGTCCTTGACTATATATACCAAAGTAGAATGTTGATGATTCTATTTGAATATCATTAATAACTGACATCAATTGAGGTGGATCTGGTAAAATAGTGATGATTCCTTTTCCTTGTGCAATACCTTCGTTATTATTGATAAAGATGTTTTCCACTAGGGAAATATTTCACGCTTCGGGACCTTCGTGCTAGTACATAGATGGTTGAATGAGAACTGCAGATCCACTGGTTCGATTAAATAACGATTGCCTGATATCAATGTTTCTTGTTTCTAATAAAACACCACGAGCTCGGTTATTGGCAACAGTGAAATTCCGTATCGTTAACAATGGTGCATTGGCAACACAAGCCCAATCACCAACATTAACAGATACTGAACTTGTGAAAATTATTTTTCGTGAATTCGTTGAATTAAATATTAGTTCGGCAATCGTCCCGTTTTCATGAACTGTAAATGGCTGTTGATTATAGCTAAATTCTAAATCTGTACCGACACCAACATCGAGTGGATCAGTCCAATTTGTTGCTTCGATAATTATAGTATTCGAATTGATAACATCGGTTACAAGGAAAAAAACTGCATGCACATTAAAGCCATCATCGCTCATGGCTTCACATTTACTATCAGATATAGAAACAAAGTCTCTTGTATCTGCAAAATGCATACAGTCTACAATTGTACTCATCCAACGTCCGTCATGTGGTTGAACATAGTAATTCATAATATTTAGTCGTTTCTCTCTCAATGTTACAAAACCCATGCCCCATGATGTATAGATAGTTATTGATTGAATAGTAACATCAGTTACGTCTTGACCATAAATAGCATGATCCTGAAAAGCATAGCGAACAACGATAGGATATCCCATAAGAAAATTTGTAGGATATCGTAATGGCAAACGTAATATACCAGGCGAAACAACAGTTGTATTCATATCAGCAGGAGGTGTTTGATATATTTCATATGTTTTCGAACCAAAAGCTGGTCGCATTTCTATTGGATCATATCGAAGAATAGCTTGAACTTGCCGATTAATATCAGCTTGATGTGGGGATACAACTTGAATGTCTAGATATTTATCATTGATATTAACTATATAACCAGCTGTAAATGGCAATGGATTATAATCGATAGAGAATGACATTAATTTTAAACCTTGGCAATATTGAGCATAGAAGATGGATACTTGTTTATAACCAATTAAGAATGTTTGATCTATTCCTTCTCTTCGAATTGTTAAATTAGTTGCATTGAATATTAATATGGTTGATGATATTGAATATATTCCATATCCATAAATAATATCACTAACAAATCCGTCTTTAATTGCGTCGTTGATGGCTAATTGAATTCCATTCGTATCATCATAATCATCATTTGGATAAGCACCTTAGTTCGAGACCGAAAATGTTTTTCCTTCGATCGATGAATATTTCATCGATAACATTAAGAAAATAAGCCATGAACAGACGAATTTCATTGTCTACGATGAAAGAATCTGAGTGATGTTTTTATGTTTAGTAATTTGATTCTGTGAAAAATAATTATCATGATGCACTGAACAATGGAAAAAAAATTAGTTGTGCATACTTAGTCGGTTCGGTCTACTTACTTTATTCTTATAACAATATCTTTTGGCACAATAACAGATATAAACAATGCAAAAATACTCTCTTTCCTATCTACCGTGTATGCTCTTGAAAGTTTGGATGGGTGTTGTTATCTCTTTCGTCTCAATGTTCGCATCGTGGCGGTTTCGTTTTATCTTTTTGACTAATAATAGAATTATTCTATATGAAAACCATTGATTATTTTAGAAAAACTAAGAATTTGATCGGCTTTTTTACATGAAAAGAATTGATGTTCCATGAATTAATTATGAAATTTTGAAATATTTGATACCTTGTTGGTCAACATAATTATGAACAGTAGTGACTTCGTAATATGTTTTTTTTTAACTTTTTGAAACAAAAAAAAACAAGGAATCAGCTAAGCAACTACTCGAAGGGATCTATCTATATCAAAATGTAGATGATGTTTTTCTTTTCGAATTGATTGTCAGATAACTAGACAATGGGCAATATTATCATGGCAAGAAATTTTGTTGGTAACGAACACTTTTTGAACTGTTGGTAACACAACCTCTGAAAATTCATTAGCTGAAAAACGTAACGAAATATGCCCGTAATATCATCAACCTTAGTGATTACTATTTCAATATATTTTAACAAAGAATTTATTACTTTCTCAGTACTACGTATCCCTCTTTACTATCGGATTCACCTACTATTTTCAATGCTCCATTTTCCTTCTTTTCTTTATATTTATATATAAGGTAGTAAACAAAAAGAGAGAAAGAAGCGGTTTAAGTTTATTGTCGAGAGCGGGTATCGTGACCCTTTTTATTGACATTTCTTCATTCGTCTTGATGAATTATGGTTGACCACACTCATGTCATTATTCTCTGAATGAAGAGTGTACGGAAGATGTGCCTTAATCATAGGTACAAAAGTCCCCCTAGAGAAAATCTGGACACGAGATTTGTTAACATCCTCTGTATTTCGTAAGTGAATTATGTATACGTCTTTTAGATTTGTATTCTCAATAGATTTTCGGAGGTATTGTATGTGTACAAGTTCCTTTAAAGTTGTTTTTATAGCAATTTAATATTTTGTTATTCATTTTTACTTGTTTTTCTTTTGGAGCATGTTCTTCACTAAGTGCAATACTATTATGGTTTTCTGTTGAATTCACCAGGCTAAAATGTTATACTCTAATTTGACGTGAAATTATTCTTTTTTCAGACTTTTCTGTAGTTGTAGATTCAGATTGTTTGATCTTTGGCATTTTTAGAGAGCTTGTTCGTTTTAATAATTATTGTATGGAACTCATTAAAGTTGACTCATCTTTAATAGAATTTACAACATGCGTTAGAAAATTATGAATCCACTGCTCTTGTAAAATTATTGTTGAACTATTCTAACTATGACACATTGACGTTCTTTTTACTACGGCAATCGATTGACTATCGCTTCTTCTCGAACTTGCTTACATGTTAAAAAAATATACTATCATCGTATGGATAATAAAAAGAACTTAGAAAATTAATGGAAAGTAGGATGACGCTACTCAAATTTATGCTGCCATCCGTTTGATGAGGAGTTCAAAACCGTATGGTGTTTAGACCAGCATTCTTAAACCATTATGAATATTTAGAATAGTTCTGTTCAAAGTTTCATTTTTTATTTAAATGACTCTAGTGATATGCTATACGTATGGAAATATCAATCAAAAGACAATGAATACTTGCTTGATTATTCGGTAACAGTCTAGACTGTCCTTTTCGAAATGCCCTCGGGATTTGGTCCTCAGAGTAAAGTCCTTTAGACAAAATGTCCTTGGGACATGGTCCTTTCTGATTTAGCCCTTCGAAAAAAATGTCCTCCATTATGACAATGTCTTTTCCCTAAAATTAAAATAATGCCAGATGATTATGTTTAAAATGCAGTTTAGTTTATTATAACGGATTAAATTTCATTTTATTTTTCATTCGCAATAAAAAACGAAAGTCCATGTAATAAATCTTGTGGTATAATGTGGTTATTGTTACACCGATTATATAATTCTCTGGTTCGTTTTTCAGCAACTCTGGACTGTGATCGTTTTGTATGAGGTTGCATTCCAGACTTCAATATCTCTCGGAGTATATTGGAACCACAACGTCATCTACATTTTAGTAACATTATGTTTAAACAATATTTGACGACAAGGGGTGTCGGCTTAGCACTAGCATTGTATTAAATAATGCTCTTTTTAATGTTTTTCCATTAGAGTTAAAAAAATAACTTAATTCTTTTTTATTAGTGTTAAAAAAATAATTTAAAGTTTTCAGATTAATTTTAATTAGTATTAATATTAAAAATATCACTATTTAATACGAATGCTCATGAAAAATGTATTATAAATAATGCTTTTTTAATGCTAATTTTAATTCAATACTAACACTAAAGTATTAAATTATTTTTTAACACTAGCAGTGCAGCATTAAGTTATTTTCTTAACTATAATACAAAAGTATTAGCTTTTTTTAAATACTAATGCTAACCCGACAGCCCTATTGAAGGCGAAGGACTTTTTCATATAAAGGACCATGTCCCAAGGACATTTCGTAAAGGACATTCTAGCCTTTATTCGATTATTCAATTCAATAAATTCTTAATGTTACTGAAAAGAAAGTTATTATGAGAAATAGAACTTATCAAAGTGAATAGATCAATTAGAAATGAACAATACAATCACTATTGATCTGATGCTATGACTTTCAATCAATGAGTTTGTGTTATTTTTTCATACTCTGCATAGGTTAAGATACTTAACTTTAGGATTAAATGAATATTTAGATGTCCTTTTTGTGAATGCAAGCAGTATTTTGTTCCGCTTGACAAGAAATATGACAAAATGGATGAGTTGTATTGTGCATTTTTACAACTCATGCTAAAATAACACGGATTCTTGATAATAATAGCTAGATGGTTAGTTTCAAGAGATAATTATTGTGTAGACTATCTTTCAAATCATGAATATGACGATAGATAATTCTTTTACTATAAGCGCAATCTTATTTTCTAAAAAGTAATATAAAATTAAGCTTAAAGATTTCTACGATACAATCACTTAGGAATAATTCATAGAAAATAAAGTCGATGTCGTTTGCATATTGATCAAGTCATATCTATATGAAAACTTCTTAACATGGAGTTGAAAGATAAATCTTTCCACGAAATGAGTTTTCGGCAACTTGAAACTCATGTTCTTCATCTTTCTCTTTTCTTTTCTTTTGATGAATAGCGGCCATTTGCTCGCGTACCATTGGATATTCACATACGGCCTTGATGCGTCCATTCATTACTTCCAAATCAGTCGACTTTTGATTTAATGGCACTTTTTTAACTTGTTCTTCATATTGCACTAAGCGTTGTTCTAATTCTTTAACTAATTCTAAATTTAACTTATTTTCCTTGTTCTTTTGACAAATTTGTTTCTCTTCATTAATAATACTTAATAAACCAGCATTAAAAGGATCTTCGATTGGCCTACGAGCTTCCTCGATGATAAAATGAGCGAATTCAGTACTTGCCGATGTCAGTTGATTCAACAGCTGAGTCATTTCTTTTTGCTCATAATCTGGCGCATTGGTTTGAATTTTATAAGTTAATATATAATCAATTGGATTATGCTGGCTGCGAGTGCATGAACATATGTTGCATTTACTTCGAAATTGATGAACATGATCGGTTAGAATCCAAAAATGACTCAATCTTAATGGTTCACGTTGACACGTTGTACAAAGCATACTTGAACGAGGAATAACCTGTGGACATAGTTCAATAGACTCGTTGGTTGAAGACCGTCTCCGTAAGATTAAATTTCGAAGTATATTTCTCATCGCTTCTAGTAATGGACGAACCATTTGCATGACTTCCATTTGAGCATGTTTAATCAAATGATGCCGATTGTGCAACATGTAAGGAGTGAGTTGTGTACACACGTAATTAATAAGACGATTCGATTCATTGACTGAATTCAACCAACTTGTTTCATATTCATGGTTTTCTTCATCGGTGAATCGAATTCCGTTTTTTAAAGCAACTAAATAACGAAACGATTCATTATCGAAACAAAATGTATTCTCTTTGTTGAATTGAATATCACTAAGGGATAGTGATTTTAGCATAGAATTAAGTAATGGTGCTGTATCTCCAGGTGTATAAAATGTTGATCGAGCATTCGTAAAGCAAAATATCAAGTTTTGATGAGCATTTGAACCTAATAACTCAAGTAACTGAGTAAAACATGTTTGAAAAGAAATATTAAGTCGAGATGCATTCGGCTTCAGCAGGAAACATACAGCATCCAAATGCGTGAAATCACATATGAATTCAAGGATACGTTGCATATTTGTATTGTCTTGCTCAATGCCTCGAGTATCACCGAAACCAGGTGTATCAATAATACGTAGTTTTTTCCCAATCATATGATTAAGTGGAAAAACGTAAGACCGACAATATTGTGTCACGGATTGACCTGTATGATCGAAATCTTCATTAGTTGAATCGCCAAATTTTATTATTTTTTCTTGAAAATTATCACCAGTTGTCATAAGAAATGATACAGGAATAAGCACGATCGGTTTGTTTAATTCAGCATCTTTGAGTGTATTGAAAGTAAGATAATTCACAAAAGTATTGATAAATGTGGACTTTCCAACTCCAGTTTCACCGAGAAGAAGAATGTTGAATACGCTCTCACTAGTTCTTGTCAGGGGAAACGGTTTATGTATGATTTTATTCGATGGCAATATCATCATTGCAGGCAGGTCAAACAAACAGTAAGAAAAGTCAGCATAAATAAGATGTAGGTTTCGATTTGTTTCACGTTCTTTGACAAGTTGATTGCAAAGCTGGCTTAATTTTGTATGATTTTTATTATTCAACGTAAAAGCAGAACAAAGAATACGAACATTTTTATTATTACCTATTTGACGGTTGTCCAACAATTGTAAAGTAATTTCTAAATTTGAACCATACACGGAAGCATCAAAATAATCAAATGACTGTCTATGTAATTGGTTAATGAACCGTGCTTGTGATTCTAATTCTTTTAAATATGGACTTATTTCATTCACGATAACGTTTAATCGTTTTTCTGAATCTCTTTGTAGCGATTGATTTGTTGAATGATGAGAACCATTGGTAGATGATTTTGAAATGCGTTCTAGTTCATTCATATAGGTATAGATTGTATATAACTGAAGTTTTTGTGCTTTGTAAATCTTCTCTTTGAAATATCCATGCAATAAATGAGGAAAGTCATGATTAATGAGGATATCGAAGTTTTTAAGTCTAGTGGCAATTTCGAGAAAATTTTGATCAGTATTTGCATTCAGTATTGATGGCTTCGGAACCAAGGTAAAGCCTGATCCATGATTCTGTGGATATTTCCATCGAACTGGTTGAAAATTTGACATGATGAATATTTTACTGGTGTAGGTTATATAATAATCTAAGAATGTTAAAAATCAAGTATCTTGGAGCAGAACACAATGCATCGAAAGAAAATATTATCAGTTTATTTTCTTATCTAAAGCCTTTTTCGGGTAAATTTACTTAGAGAACATAAATAATGTGAGTAGTACGAATTCTCCAATAAGAGAGTTTCGTAAATATGACTTTCGTCAGTACTGATGACGCTGCACAACATTTTTTGCACTTTTTTCCGAAAGGTTTCGCTAACTTCTAAGAAACTCAAAGACTTTCGACAATATCTCCCTTCATTTTCCTGCGATTTCACAAATATTTGCGAAAGGTTTATTGGTGAACAGTGGAATTCCCATTTGATTTAATGGATATTTTTAACAAAACAAAATAGCGAATGAAGTCGAGTAATATAGATATCTTTATTATTCAACTAACGAAAAAGATGACAACCTAGCGGTAGATATATTTTATATAGGTAGAGAAAGTGTGAGAAAAAGTCTTCTTGCTCTATGGATATGTTGACAAGAGCACTACCTTGATTTTTATACAATAAAGACTAACTTTTGGAAAAACATCATCATCATTTCTATATTCTAATAAGAAATATTTCTTGTGACTTACAGTGACCGCATCACGTCGTCTTTCTTCTACAACATTTCTTTTCCTGACCACTTTCTTCATTTATCCATGTGGCTACTGACTTTTCGTGTAATAACAGACCACAAATCTTAACAGCAGACATCCAATATTAGATTAGAAATTGATGAATCTTTGCAAGATATTTTATAAGTTAGTACTTACTAAAATCTAAATTTATTCACTTGTTCTATCTAGATTGAAGGGAAATCTATTGCTGTTTTTGAACATTTAGGCATTGATTGTATTGTACTCTTGCATCTACTATAGTAGAATGTAGACTTAATGCACTTTTATATTGGAGCACGACTTTATTTACTCGATATACATTGAAATCGATGTGAATAATGATTGTCGTTAGGAGTTAGGACAATTAGTCTGATCTTTCTAATCATATGGCACGCCTAAGATATACGCTATGAATCTTATAGAATAGGATAGTCTTATCTCAGATGAAATCTTGCTTTCTTTCCGACGTTCGAAAGTGCACAACATGTATCCTACATAGATATGAAATGCAAGAAAAACAAAACTCGATTTTCAACTAGAAATTTCATGTCTATGTACTACTACGTGATGCTTATTATACACGATGTTTATTTAAAACCCTGATCTAATGCAACGTTGGTAAAATGATTTCATCTATTAAAATAGGATAGATATAAATATCGAAGTAACTCAAAGATGTATACTTAATTCATACGTTTAAGTCAATATTGCATATAAACTTGATAGTATATTGCAAATGGCGAAGCGAAATGCAAACGAAATTTTCCTAGAGCGATTTAGTGCTGTCTATAGCTTAAAAGTTACTCTTTTCATAATCTGTACAAATAAAAAATCAATAAAATTTATTCTCAAGCATTGGCCAGCATCAATCCCAAGAAAAAAGTCCCAAAGTTTCGTTTTTCCTCCGATTCTTTTCGATTCATGCCTGAAGTATATGATGTATAAATGATTGTCTTAAAACGTACAAATTCAATTAGATTATTTTTTATTATTGTTGCCTATCCAGATACTTAATAGTAATGCTTACAAAATTCTATTCACATATGTGATTGTTTGATGAATACTTCTATTTACTGATCACTGTCATGTTTCACATTGAATTTAATCAGATTTAATTATATCGACGAATTAAAGTATCTATTTTAATTCATTGATAATTGAACATATCATACGCTTGTATACATGTTTCTTTAAAGTAATGTGTTTTTGTTTGTTAATCGTGTAAATCACATTGAATCTTACCTTCACACTACCAAGGTTTGCATGCTGCTTTTTATCGTAATAGTTTCGACACAAGTTGCATTTCGAGGTATATTCAACGTTGCTTACTGTTAAACTTTCTTTTCTTTTTTCTTTGAATGCAAATAATACAAACGAACGAAAAATACGGAACCCTCTGATGCATTTAAAAACAAACTGTCAGAATGGCAAAATTTGTAATGGGTAATACAGAGTATGTACATATTTTTTCATCTATTGATCAAAATTTATGACAAAATAAATTCAACCTTGACAAAACGTTGGCTACTTCAAAAAGACAAAACTAAAGTTTGAAAGTACCTCGTTTTTAATCGCTATAAATTTTATTACTTTTAAAAATAAAAAGGATTGATACATCGTATGATATCAAGCAGATTTATGATCAGTGAAGTTATTCAATGAAAAACAGTCTATTGATTAATCTCTCTATACAATACTTGATTGAGATGATTTTAAAAATTCTGACAACAAACTTTCTTTCTATACTGATCGTTTGTACTCTATGTCTAATCAAAATATGTAAACAACGTTGAAAAACAAAAAACCCTCTGCACACTATTTGTAGGAGTAAAGTATTGTAATAGAATTGTCTCGTTCGAATGTTTTGCACTGAAAGATTTTATATCTATTACTAATATGGAATGATAATCAAGACATTTTTACTCCACTGTATGATGCAAAATCAAAGAAAGTAGTTGTGACAATCAAGCATGTTTGATACTATCCAAATAATATCATCGTAGTTTATTTATATGACTAAGACATTCGCCAGTTCAAGCTCGAACGCGAAAAATCATTTTCACATTTCTCACGCGTAGTCACAATGTCTTAAGGTGACTGAATTGTTTTTCGATCGATGATCTTGCAGCCGCAATAGTTTTTCATAGTGGCCTATGGAAGATGAAGTATTTCTGTTCATGAAAAAATAAATATCACCACAAAAGTGATGGGAATCCAAAGACGCAAGAAAAATGTGGGGACATTCGATCAAATGTTGAAAAATAGCATTCGAAGAGAACATCAATACGTTATTTAATCAACTCCTTCGTACATCATATTTTCATAAAGATCGATCTTCAATCATGTCACAAATAATTGTGACTATCAAATTAGAATGTGTTGCTGAGGTTGATCAATTATCATTTTCCAATTTATGGCACATGCATATCAAATTCATTATTTCACAACAAGATACTCGATTTGAGTCCGAAAGATCGTTGTTTATGAACAGTTTTGAGATTAGAAAATATTCACAAAACTTAGTTCATCAATTTATTCATAACCTTGAATTCGACATTGTTCGTTGAATGCTACAACATGACACAAATGATTATTAGAGTTAAGTCAGTAGTTTTTTATAGATATCCTAATATATAAAATGATGTAGGATTGATTTTTGTGACACTTCATATGATTCTCTCATCATTCTTTGTGTTTGTTTTATAACTTGCAATTGTTGCTTGATCTAAGAATGTTTACATACAGTCGCAGTATGTTTATCGATACTTGAAGGGTGAGTGAATGGGATCGTCTCGATTCGTCCCTAATTGGTCAATTAGAAGATTCCCCTCTAAAATACTTTTCTCAACTCGTCCCTTACATAAATAAATCATTCTTAATTGATTTTCAATTCGTCCCCTCTCAATTCGCCCCTTCTTTCCTAATTAGTTAGCAATGAAGTAGTAATGCTTTTAAATCATAGTAATCCTATGATCTTTTTCTTTCATTTTTCATTGGTTATATTAATTATATCATTTTTATGCGTATCGGGTGCTGCCTCGTACGAACATTCTATTCGCTTCATAATGATCATACTATTCTGGAAGGATCATTGTATTGACGAACAATGAGTCAGCAGTACGCTAGTTTCATTTTCTCGGTGCATATAAGTCGATTTTTTAGCATCATAAATTTGTAATCTATCGATCCTATTGTATTTGACTGATTATGCTTCAATTCAAATTATCTGAGCGTGGTGGAAATGTCTGTAATTATGATGGACATCAATATACTAAAAAGAGGATAAATAAGCTATCACAAGAATGGCGATGCCGTGATCGAAAATGTCCAAGTACATTGTTTCTCTGCAAATCTGGTACAACTATTCTTCGAGAACCAAATGTTCACACATGCACACCAGTTTCTGATGGAATAGTTCTCATGGAAGAAGTTGTTGGTCGAATGAAGCAACGTGCACGAGAAGATACTACATCAGTTACTAAAATATATTCTCAAGAAGTAGTAAAGACAAAACTTGAAAATTCAAGTTCAACTACGAAGACGTAAGAAGATTCATGATCATATTGATATTAAACTTTCTCTGCTGCATCAAGAACACAAGAACAAATAATTAAGCGATGTTCAATTGGCTTTAGAATGTGGTCGTGCTGTGAAGACCCGGCTGTTCAAAAAGGAACAATAGAAATTTATTTAAATATTTTTGATACTGCATTATTTTTTTTTTGATAAAGCTCTTTGATAAAAAGCATTACTACTTCATTGCTAACTAATTACGAAAGAAGGGACGAGTTGAGAAAAGTATTTTAGAGGGAAATCTTCTAATTGATCAATTAGGGACGAATCGAGAGTAAACCGAGTGAACTAATGAGATGATTTCAATTTTTTAATTCGATTTTCATATTGATCTTTGATTTTTATAAGTTCGTTCATCAACTGTAAATTCAAATAATTTAGTGTTTGATTTTGGCAAAGTTTGTCTTCTTCATCTATCATTTGTACTAAACCAGACACCAATAAATCAGTTTTCCTTGCATGAGCGACATGATTAAGAAAGTAATCGAATTCAGTGCCAATAGTACTATCTATCATATCAATCATTTCATTCTCTGTGCAATTTAAATATGTATTTACAAATTCATAGTTGATTACATAGTGCTGTTTGATGTGTTCATCAAATTTTCATTCACAGACAAGACACTAATTTAAAAATTCATGCGGAATATTATGAGAAATCTAAAAATTTTCAAGACGAGAATGATAAAGCTCATGAACAATGGCCAAATGATAACTAGCTGGACGATGGATAGTTTTAGTAATCATTTTTACAGATTTGTTATTGATTTTCTTCCTGTAAAAAATAATATTTTGAAGAATATTGTGCATAGTTTCTAACATTGAACGAATCTTATGCGTCATATCAATTCGAGCACGTTCGATCGATTTCCATTCATCATTAATGTAACATGCACGAAGATTTTGATGAATACAATCTTTAAGACGATTCGATTCTGTAACTGATATTGATCAACGTTTTTGATACTCATTTTTCTAATCATCCTCGCATTGGAATCCATTTCTTAAAGCAACTAGATAACAGAATCACACATTATCAAAACAGAATTTATTGTCTTTTTGAAATGCGAAATGAAATATCGTTCAATGACATTACTTTCAGTAAACTAATTAGCAGAGAACCTGTTTCTCCTGCAGCATAAAAGGTTGATCGGGCATTAGTAAAGGAATATGATGCTTTGGCGAAGATTGGAACGAGGAAGATCTAGTAATTGAATAAAGCACATACGAAAATATGTATGGAGCGTTGATGAATTTGGTTTGAGAAGAAAACACACAACATCCAAATGTGTGAGATCATTAATAAATTTTAAAATGTGTTGCATATTATCCAATGAAAAAATATCAAATTATATAAGATTTCAGGGGGTTATAATCAAATTTTCCTGTACCAAAATCCAAATTATAATCGATTGAAATCGTCGAAACCAGCAATAATTTTATTTCTAATCAAACAATAATCTTGAACATCCGGTAAAATTTTGATTAAAATCATGTTAAATCCACTTCTTATGATTTAAATCAAAACTTTATCGGACTTTTAAGATTATTATTTGATTAAAAATCAAATTCTCACTGGTTTTGACGATTTCAATCGATTATAATTTGGATTTTGGTACAGGAAAATTTGATTATAACCCACTGAAATCTTCTATAATCCAAAATTTTTCCACTGTGTAAGACCATCTTGTTCTTATCCATTTGTATCACCAAAGCCAGGTATATCAATAATATATCAAATCTTTCCATCGTTATCAACGAGATGAAATTCATAGATTCGACAACATTGCGTTACTGATTCACCAGAATGATCGAAATCTTCATTTAGTGAACAATCATAGTTTCCAAATTTGCCTGCTTTCTCTCAAAATTACTATCAACTGTCCATTAAAATGAAACTGATATAAATACAACAGGTTAACCCGAATGAGCTTGTTCCAGTGTTTTAAATTTAATTTAAGATAAATGACAAATGCATTTATAAAAGTCAATTTGCCAACTCCCGTTTCATCAAGCAGAAGAATATTGACATTTTTCTTCGATTGTAGGCGATGATGATGATAATAATAGTGGTGTATAAACTTCCTTTTTTGTGGTCAAAGTAGAGCTTTTCTTTTTCTTATATTTATTATTACTTCTACGTGTTGTTACTATTTTCATGTCTTGAAGTTCGAACAAACAATAAAAAAAATCAACATAGGCCAGATGCTTATGTTTTGATTACTAGCGTGTTGCTTCACTAGGTCGTTGAGTAATTGACTTGATTTTGTTGCATATGCTATATTCAAATTATCATTAATGCAAAGAATGTAATTGTTTAGATCTTTCAATTTTATCGATGATGCTAATGTCATTTTATAGTTACATTTAGTTATACGAAGTTTTTTAAGTTCAACAATCAGTTGTTTTTGACTTTCGAATCGATTTAAATAGTCTTCCAAGATACCACTACAGTTTTTACATTGCACGTGATCATTGGGATGAAGTAAATGTTTTCTGTTTGAAAGGAAGGAGAGGCTTTTACACATGTCAATAATCCGTTTCTTTACTTGATCAGTAATCGGTTTACGTATATTGATTAATTCTAATAGATGACGCTGTTTTTCACGCTTCTGGTCTTCAAAGTATTTATACTGTAGTTTGTTAATGGAATCGGGTGAGTATTTTATAGTTTTTATGGTACTATAGACAGATGCAGCAAGTATTGATCGATTTCTGTTTTGACTGCTTGAGGTATTGAAGTAAACTGAGCATTAAGATATTTACGTTCAGGAAATAGCGATTCTATAGGCATTAAAGTATACATTATAGGAAGTTGAATACATTTCTTTTCCCTTCCATAGAGCAAATTAGAAAGATACCTCAAGTTCAATAATTCGATCGAAGTTGATATGTTTGAATAAATCTTTATTTCATTTATTTATTCCATCAGAGCTTCATCATTTGATTTTATCGAAAACTAAGTTGTTCATCATTTAAATGACGCCAAATTCTATGGAGCATATCATCAATTTTTTTTTGATAAAGATTATTTCTGATGGCAACTGAAAAACGACAGCAGCATCGATGCTACAATTGATACCGGTAATTATATGAGTAGCTGTTAATCGAAGATCGAATGGATTACTTTTCTTTTGTAGTACTTCATGTTTTGCTGAAAATCGTTTTTTTTTCGTATACAAAAGAATAAAGGACGACACTAGTGTACTCATCTATTTAATAAGGATAGTCAACGATTCAAGCCATTCCATTACTTCCACTCATGTCTAAAAAAACACTCAATCGTAGTCCCTCAGGCTTATCGACGATTTGAAGAAAATTTCCATTTTGAACTTCACTACTAGCCTTGAGTGCGTATAATGGCTTTTTAAGAAGTTTCGTTTTCTCATCTTTGTTATTCCAAGCAAATTTCTCAATTAAAATATCTCTGTATCAATCATAAAATGAACCGATGCGTCCGTTGGAATCAATCGCAGCTCGGTTCATAGGAACCAATGCAAGATCTATAATATGGATCGCTGTCTGTTTTATTGTCATATCACTAATGAATCTATGCTGCCTATTATAATAATGAAGAACTAAAACGAAGCGGATTTCTTGTGGACAACATTTTCCAACTTAGAACTTAACCGACATCACATTATCATTGAATTATCTTGGACAAATTTTTCATTATGACTTTACTCCCAGAGAATTGTAGGAAACAAAAAGTACCAACTGGAAAGCTTTGGCAGTTCCTTACAAAGAGGCGATATCAATATATCATTCTATGATTAGATTAAAACATTCCATTGTTTTATTCGTTCTATTGAAAGACGCATAAAAAACGCAGTTAAATATTCAAGCGACAAAATTTTGATAAAATCATAGTGCTAACACGGTTGAAGATTATATGAAACGTGAAACTAGAAAACTGAAACAAAAAAATAACAGAAACTGTCATGTTTTTTAATTTTGTAACATCACCTATTCATCAATATATCCGCAAGTGAATGATCTAATTTACAGTAGTCTGAGAATGCTCAGAACAATGAATTATTTCTCAATGAATAATTAGTCTATAATCTTTCTACACATGAATTTCACCGAAAAACATTTGATGGATGATTGTGTCAATCTTCTACCCAAAACAACATCGTACAGTGAAATAGAAATTTTGGACTACTAGATATTATTTTAAAAAATTATAATGAGTATTGCTAATGCTATTGTTAAAAATCCGATTGTACCTCATCTCTCCAATTTAGTCAAAAACTACAGAGCGTAAGACCAAACTTGTTTAATCATTGCAGTTGTTGAATAGATAGATATCTGAAAAATATAAAAGTATCAAACTTTGTGAACGAAAAACGTACACTCAATTCATTTGATATTTTTCATTACGAAACAGATACTGTTTAGTGGTAAACTTTCAAGTAAATTGTCTTTCGACAAGTAAAGATATGAGATTTTAATAGAAATCGACAGTTCACCTATTGGTTGCATAGTGTTGTTACATTTAACATCGTACAGAGTAGCGAGCTATACTCAAGTTTCAAAATTTACTGATTATCGTGAAGACTCAGATATCTTCTCGTCGAATACAACGAATTCTTTCAGAAGACTATTGCTGAATAGCATTGTTGATAAAAATTGCAGAATTCCTATTTTTTAAATTTATTTTTTTTATTATCATTGAAAAAATGATACACAGTTAGCTAATTGTTTTTTTTTCGAAGATTTATTTTCAACTGTAACGTGTATAAAAGATTCTTACTTCCTACCTAAAAATCGAAACGGTTTGCAGGCTATTTTTTGTTTTCTAATCTTAAAAAACGCCTTTTCTATTGCAACAACAAAATTTGATTGATTTACAAGCATTTTTATGCTTGCTTTCTCTAAAAAGAAGAAGAAGAAACAAATGAAATCTTACTGTACTCGCATGGTGGTTGGAGACTTTTAGAAGAATGATTATTGAATGAAATTGTTTCTTTCTCATAGAAAATAGCTACAATTGTTTGGTGAGGAATAGTTACTTAATCTTAGCAATACAAATTGAGAAGGAAGATTTCAAGTCGGTCAATGCTGTTGCACTCTTAAAGAAGAAAAAACAACTTGCTTGCAGTCGTTTCATGACGGGCATGGTTAATGTTTTTGATTGGCCTTGGTCTACTTACATTTTCAGGCCCGAAATATATGAGTTCTAGTTTGAGGATGCTGAATATCATGGCTCTTCGATTGCACTACTCGTAATTTTATCCATTTCTTCTCTTTTCTTTTCGATGTGACTACAGATTTATCACCACATTGTTAGTTATGTTATAAAGCAATCTCACCAGTAGGAATATGTATGTTTTCGGAGTTATACGTTTTAGAACATCGATATTTATTGAGGAAAGAATAAGTAAAAACTGGAAACATTCATTGCAAGAGAAATTTACAGTGTATAATTCGAATAGCGCAACATCAAAGTAGTAAGAAATTTATTTCGAATCAATAAAATCAGAAATTAAGGAATGTGCAGGTTGTACTGTATCAATATCGACAACCCAGTAAAACTAATGGCGCCAGAATGAACGATACGAACAAATGTAGACTTAAATCTTCCCAAGAATACGATATCTAATGACAATAGTCTCATATCAGTAGCTTGTTTTGGCTCTCGATCATTTTTCTTGTCACTATTGATACCTTATAGGAAAGATTTAAATATGATGCGTTGCTTTTTTCTTAAATCATATTTCTGTCTGTACTGCATTCGACTGTAGTATTTTTTCAGAATGAATTCATCCGCACATTACTTTTGAGTTTGTGTGCTACTCTACTGTAAAATCTCAGCCTTGAAACGTGATTTTTATTTCTAACACTTTTTGCGAAAAATGTATCAAGACAATGCCGTTCGATTAACCTCCGTGCGAACAACATTCGATAGCGACAGAGTATAGGTTGTGTGCTGCGATCGATGTTTTATGACAATACACTAATTCTGTAGTTTCGTCTCATAGAGCACCAATTTATTAACGAAGCGTTTTTTTTTTTTAATATCTAGTTTATTGTGCCATGACTATGTGGTTCACAAGA
>OENT01002494.1:0-21575 GCA_900239685.1 Rotaria macrura
TTGAGAACAAACACGTTTTTTACGCCTTTACATCAGAAATCGAGCAGAGGTCCCAGCAGCTATTTTGTAGAGCATATCAAGATCTACCAGAATCTAAAGGTTCATGACAAACCAAGTTGTCTATATAGAGTGAGATAACTTAAAAGGAAGAGGTCTAAAATCGATGAAAAAAAAGTGTCCCTAATTTCGACACCAAGCCATTTTTTGCCCCTAATTTCGACACCAACCTAGTTTTGTCCCTGATTTCGACACCATGCAATATTTGCCCTCAGTTTTGGAATGTTAGCGGAAGGCTTACTTAAAAGACCTTAGCGCATTTCCGGGAGAATCAAAAGGGTTAAACGGAAAATTCCTAGTGTAAATCAGTTCACTAATTTGTGTTACCAGCTGTTGGAGTGTGGGCTTTGATTCGTACTGTTAATCATTCGTATCTGAAGAATCTTGCTTTTGTTCCATTTTTCGATGAATGGTCCCATTTTCTCTAGATTCTGTCAAGTAGAGTGGAGAATTCGGACATGATTGGTGGTTAGCATGTGGGTGAGTACGAGAATTATTGTGGAATTTCCTGGGCCTCTCCCCGTATCACCTCATTTTACGGGAAACCCTCGCAATATGTATAGAGGCTTCTCGGAATTAATGGAAATGCATTCCTACTGCGGTTCAGCATGCAATATCCAGATTTATGTCAATTTTTTATTTTTTTGTGAACATAATCGTATAATTATGGAAACAAAATTCGATAAAGGAATTCCTGTAGTGTTGATAATTTTCAATTCGACCCAGGTTGAAAGGGAAATAGGATAAACTGCGTATCATATATGCTTCAAAATTTCCTATAGTTTATGTTTCACAAAAGAAATAATCCTAGAAGTATAATGACATGTGTAGAGCAGGGAGGTTATTCATTATGTTATATCAGATCCACTTTGTCGAAGAACGTGTTGATAGGATCTGTTGAAGCGTTTTTTCAATTCATTATTTTGCTTTTATTTGAATTGTTAAACAAAATTACTGTGCGGATAGTCATAAGTAAAACGACTCTCAAGCGAACGCTAAATTTTCTTGATCCTGTTGGATTAGAATCAGGTTAATCTTGTAAATAACTTCCGAAAATTAATTTAACAGCTAAGGATTGACTTATATTAGCTTTGTCAGCATCCATCGAAATTAGGGACAAAACTAGGATGGTGTCGAAATTAGGGGCAAAAACTAGGTTGGTGTCGAAATTAGGGGCAAAAAATGGCTTGGTGTCGAAATTAGGGACACTTTTTTTTCATCGATTTTAGACCTCTTCCTTATAAGTTATCTCACTCTATATAGACAACTTGGTTTGTCATGAACCTTTAGATTCTGGTAGATCTTGATATGCTCTACAAAATTGCTGCTGGGACCTCTGCTCGATTTCTGATGTAAAGGCGTAAAAAACGTGTTTGTTCTCAAAAGATTGTATTTTGCTTGAATTTTGCATAAGTGTCGAAATTAGGGACAGAAAATGGCTTGCTGTCGAAATTAGGGAAAGTGCTCCTATTATCGACAAAGCGAGGTGATCGTCGTAGACCGCTAATTTCTCTGTGAAAGCAGTAAAGAAAAAAGGTCGTTCATATACCATTCGAAAGAGCAGACTTCAGGGATTATGCAAATATGAAAATATTTCAGCTCGTGTATAAAATAGTTGTACACGGACTTAGACAAGGTAAGACAACTTTTTGCTGTCGATAATAGGGACATTTACTCTAAAGATCACATGAATTTATCGGGTCTACGAAAATTGCGCACGACGAAAGTTGCGCACGGAAAGATGCGCACGAGATATTTAACTTTTGTTTCGTTGTAGAAAATAATCAAAACAATACAAGATACAGGGAAACATTCTAACATTTTGAATCGAAATTGAATATGAATTATGGTGAGAGATGTATAATAGATAGAGATGATTATCCTGTCAAATGACTAACGAGTTTTGATCAATCAATAACTGAATCGTTTGATACTTTATCGCAATTAAGTTAAGCTCATTTTCAGAACAAAATGTTCTCTATAAAAGAACACACAAGAGATAGAACTAACAGAACTGATTATTCTCTATATTATTCAATCAGGTCTTCTGCTGTTCAATTTACTACTACAGAGAAAGGTCGACCGTTAATGCTGGTGAAGCTGTTTCAAAGAGAAAAAAATATCAACATCTTGACAACCGTTTACAAAATCTCGTCTCGAATCCTCACCGCAACATTATTGATCAAATCATGGCTTTAGCACATAATATTACTCTCAATTAGATATCCTCATTAAAAATATCCGTTATAACCATATAATCACTATGATCACGATAGTTTATGTGTCTATTTTTTTCTCTGTTCACAAGTCTATATGTTTCAATATATGATTTAAAAAATAAAATAAAGCTAATAAAATTTTTTTCGTTAAACATTTGATAACGTTTCACGCTTCGTGCGCATCTTTCCGTGCGCAACTTTCGTCGTGCGCAACTTTCGTCGTGCGCAACTTTCAGGTTCCAGAATTTCATCGATACAATTATGATCATGTTTATTTCTACGTCCTTTTATTTCTATAAAAAAATAAGCAATTTCTATGCTCCTTACATAGATCACTAAATATAAAAAGGTATATAGTAACAGATTTTTATCCTTTTGATTATTTTTATTTTTTAAATTAAAGAAATTCTTCTCATATGAATAGTTGATCAAATATCAACACTCATGATAATTCATTTACTAGTATAAATATATTTTTCTCACGTGCTATAGTCATCTTTGGTTATACAAAGCAACGTTATTATCAATTACGCTTTTTTGGCAATAAAAAAAAGATATTATGTAGAAGATAACATCGATAACTAATGCTAATATTCATATGAAGATAGATTTTTTGTAACGATCCAGTTAGAAGCATACATATCAACGTGTTTGATTCTTGTTTATCTCAGGTCGATGCTTCCAACAACCGGATCCATGAATTTCCGGCGAGAACCCACAGAAAAGACACCGTTTCTAGTGGGAAAATGCCAGAAATGGAAGCAGGAATGCGGAAAACGGATCTGGTGAACGGTTTATTCCGTTTTATCCAGTTCCTGTTACTTCTGAGGAAAACTGGATGAATACGGGCACCGGATCCATTCACCGGAATCCTGGTTCCAAGTTTCTGGCATATTCCGCTATTTTCCTGTGAGACCCGGACGGTACTTTTCCACCTGGGATCTAGAAAACAAAAAAAAGATTTGTCTACAAATCTTATTCTTACAGTTACTATTAACAAATACATGAAAATATTCATCTTGACGTTTACTTGAAGATCTTCTTAATGAAAAGAAAGAATATAATTCCCCTAGGTTAATCATACCCGAAATCGGATTCTACAGGAAACAGGCCATATTCCGGAACTTTCCAGCAAGTTCCAGCGAATTTCCCGCCGGAAAAAACACCGAAACATGGAAGCAGTGATCAGGCGGGAATATCTTTGTACCCGGAAAACGGAAATTTCCCAACGATTCCTCCAACCGGGAAATTGCAGGAGTTATGAAGGAATTGATGGGATAATACGCAGGAAATTCGCGTTGCCAAAAGGAAGTGAGCCGGAAACCACTAGTACACCACCCAGAAAACCCATGATGTAAATCCGTTTCTAGTGGTTCATCACAGATATTCAATGTAATCCTTTGGAAGATCTAAATCCCACACAAGGAAGAAAATCTTCGGAGATCCTTCTCTGCATTTCTAAGTATTAGCCATTATTCTTCAGACCCGCATATGCAGCTGAATTTGACCATCTTTGAAGTATTTTTTAATGAAAATCGTTATTTGAAGGACTTTTTCAGATCTGAGCATCAGCATCGATAGAGAAAGATCTTCTAATATGTTTGAAGTACCTTCCTTGTACTTCCCAGTGTTTCCGAGACTATGATAGAGATTACCGAATGGATGACCTTGAATCCTCTGTTTTCGAGAATTCTTTCATATCTGGGGCAGGAGTTTTGTGTTGCTCGCCGGTGTAAAAACAAGAACTAATACCCTCTTCGAAATTTAATTGTTAATTCATAGTTTGCTGGGCTGTTGATTTGAATTTTGAAAACTTTGAGCTGAAAGAACTTGATAGACTCTCTGTTTGTAGGAGACATTGTTTCTGATAAGTTTATTTTCTAATATAGTTGACGTTTGAGGTTGAATGTCAATTTTGTCTCTGTGAATCTTTCTCCGCTCTCGTAGTTTTCACGAAGAAAAGAAAAAACTTCACTGTGAGATCTTGTAAACGATACTTACTTGATCGAAGATCCGGATGGGTTCTGAATAGACGGGTTTAAGCTGTGATCTATCTCTTTGTGTAGTAAATTATGATAAGGGTTGCCATCTCATGAGGTTGAAAAAGTGGGTGTGGGTGTGCAGTGAGGAAACAGTGGAACATGCACACCCACCGATTTCCTTTCAGAAAATGTCGCAGTCTTTCCCATTGACCGCAAACTTCCGTGAAGTCATGTACAGGAAAACATTTAGATATTTAAGTTAGCATCTTGCCTTGCAAATTTCAAACAAACAGGCAGAGCCATATTTTTTATTTTTTGTTTGAATTGTCTTGAACGCTCTTGGCTTCTGTCGTTTTCATCCGAATCAACACCTTCTTCGGATGAGCAACTGCAGTTGTCATTTGCAATAGTTCTCTTGCAAAGAAATTCATACGAGATGGAATTCGAATGCTGTCGACGCTTTGACTTTCGAGGCATGATATATATTATTTATTGGAACTAAAAGTGTTACGTCAAAATCTGCAAGAAACGGCGCAAATTACCGAAATTGGTGAGCTCGTAAGCTTCCAGCGATACTCAGTTTATTATGAATCTAAGTATTCCGTGAAAAATCGCTCAAAAACCTTGCTAAGTTCTTCCAAAAATCCCTAGAAAACCATGTGAAGCTTGTGGATGGATTTTAATTGAAATCTCCATGCTTAATTACATACTTGGTGATCTTTTGGGTTGCATATCTCGACAATCAAGAAAAATCTAAAAATAGGCTTTTAGTTTTAGCATAGGTTTTTGGTAAAGTTCGATTTTCTCAACCAAGGAAAAAATTTCCAAAACCTACTCCTACAGTTTGATGGAGAATGATCTGGCGAGTCGATTGGCGTAAAAAATCGACTCTAGCACGAAAAATAAAACTTGCCAACGCTCGAAAGAAGGATTGCTCAGGTTTCCTGAAGACCCCATTGTAGAGGTCCTATCAGGCCACGGTTTGTGTCTTGAACATTGTTGATGACATATTCTGAGCCAGAATTTTACGCTAAACAAAAAATATCCTTTTTAATTTAAATAGAGTGTCTTGGATCTCAAAATCGCATTTTACAGAAAACCACTGAAAAAGGGGTGTTTCAGAAGCCGAAAGATTTCTTTTTATTTTGGACCCATGACAGCATCTAGAAAAGTTTTAAAACATATATTCGTAATCGCTGCCATCTTCTCTGTCTCATGGTATATTAAAAAACCAAGACAAAATTTTACTCGAATTTTGCATTGGTTGCACCGTACAAGTTCTAGAAATTTAAGATTGTAATCGTATTTCGCTCATATCTCTTTTTTCTCATTATCTGTACATATATACTTTGGTACGGGCAGCAATTTCGGAACACGAACTGGTCCTAAATAACTGCATTAGTAGATAAATCTTCATAAATACATACGTAGCTGTTTTATCCTTGATTAGATACGATAAAACTAAAAATAGTTTGTATTTATCTTAATCATAGACTAATATTACTGTTTTTTCGAAGCAAAGCAACAACTAGCATCAAACTCAGTGCATGATTTATGTTCAAATACAGGCATATATTACGGCTATTTTGTCGTGATTAAACCATAACATACAGACCAAAACATGTATTTGAAACCTATAGTCAAGTCTATCATGACTCGTTTCCATCATATCACACAGAAGATGAATCTAGCTAGTGGAGTCCATTCATGAAAATATCTCTCGATTTACCATATAATCCCTTGAAATACAGCAATATTTATTATAATATCAACTCGTTGAAATTTCAGTTCTATCATATGGATGAATTTTTCCATTGTTTGTCCAGTTCAAAAATATCTGGATAAAAGATACATATATATATGTCTTAAATTTTCCGAGAAAAAGCGAAAGGTTTCTTTTATTGATGTCACTGGACTAAGATGAAAATATATTTTAAGAATTTATCACATAATGAATGGAATTATTTTTCAAATCTTCAATTTATTCTCGATCGAATCTACTAATAGCTTTTTGAATTTCTTTAACATAACTATGTTCATTTCAGTATGGCTAAACAAGAGTTGCCATTTCACATGCAAATGTCCAAATGATAGCGCAAAACATGCCAGAGCCACCATTTAAAATAAAAATAAAAGATTCTTATTATTAACAAAGAAAAACAAGAGATTCACTTGCCATTATTTAAAGCAAGTATTTTTTCAGAACTTATCTAACTCTCGAGACAATAATTTGGAACTCGATCTATTTTACTAAGTGAGCCATGCGAATTTTGTTCTTGTATTGAAAATTTCAGTTAGAGACCAGTCCGTTAGAAAGAATGTTTCCGTTTAAGAAATAAGATTAAAGTTCACTTTCTTTCAATCACTTTACGTATTTAACTGTGGCATTGTTGTAAATTATGAGAAAGTGATTCTATACTTTAGTAATAAGCTTGAATGCGTTCAATTTATGTCAAAAAGATGCTCACATATTCTTAGCACGTATCATGGATGAGAAGAAAGCAGAATAGTAACCTCAACGAACAGCTGTTACATTCTAGGAGAATTGGAACAAGTTCATGGTTCCACCCATGTGTTTCATTACGATGAAACTGCGGCGCAGTTGCGGCGTTACTGCAATCGCACTGTGACCCTTAATTACGGGAAATTGCGTAGTTATGCGTAATTACGATAAAAAAATCGCAGTTACGCGTAGTTACGGCGAAAAATTCACAGTTACGCAAAAGTGCGTCCCAGTTAATTGCAGTTATGCGTCACATTTGCGTTGCAATACATACGAGAGATGACTTAGATTAAGTTATCATTTTATTTGAACTTTTATTGTGAGCTTAAAAACTTGTTCCTTACAAACAATAAAAAACTTGAAATTATAAAATTAAAATTTTTACAAAAAATTTAAAAAAAAATTAATTTACAAAACCATAACTTAAAAAAAAATTTTAATTTCAAAATTTAAAGAAAATAAATATCCAGAAAAATCAAAAAAACAACATGTAAAAAAATTTTAAGAAAATTTAAAAAATAATGAAAAGAAAATTTCTTTACAAAAATGTTACATAATTTAAGAAACAGAGTTTCAAAAATTGAACAACTAAAAAAGTTTAGATGGAAAAAAAATTAAAAAAAAATTAAATATGTATTCTACTGTTTAAAATAAAATGATTTATGAACGAAAATGTGACGAGCACTGCTATTTATAGGGGTGCAACAAATCCAAGGCCTTGGGATTTGGTGCAAATAGATTTCGATTTGTTCTTGACTGAGATTTGGATTTGGGTTCGTTCTTAAATTATACAAATTTGCTGAGAATTTTTAATATAAAGTCTTAGAAGGGAGAGAAGAGTATTAATTCTTAGAGGCTGATATAAAATTGTTTAGATTTGGTATAGATTTGGGTTTGGATTTGGATTTGTGTCTTAGATTTGGATTTGGGATTTGGTCTGTATCATTATGGTTAGGATTTGGGTAGGATTTGTGTTTGGGATTTGGGATTGAGATTTGGTTTCAATGTATCACGACTTCAAAATTTGACTGATGTTAGATCGAAAACAAATCCCAAGTCCAAATCCAAATCTAAGAAAGAAACCCAAATCCCAAACGTATCACCAATCCCGAATCCCAAATCTAAGCTGAAAAAATTAATATTAACAATCCTGTGATCAAAATTTAGACAAAATCCCCAGCTAGAAACTCTGTTCTAGCCCTACCACCAATCCAGAAACCAAAACCAAATCCAAGTCCAAATCACAGAGATTTGGTGACAAATCCCAAATCTGTTCAAGATTTGTTGCATCCCTAGCTCTTTATACTGATTTTCTGTGGCTAAGTATTAGTGCTCGAGTGTGATCAATTATAAATAAGGACGATTCCTTTATAATTGGTCAGTTACGTTTACAATGGATCGTACGATGCGATCACTACGACGCAGTTACGTTGGTCTACGTCGCAGTAAGCATAGTTTCCTACAGAGACTTTCACTACGATGAATGCGGCGTAGTTACGCATAATTGCGGCGTAAAATTGGCTCTGCGCGTAAGTGCGACGCAGTTGCAAAAAAAGAGGCGACATGGGCATGTTCTATTAAAATGATATAATTCAAATAGACCGTAAAATAATGTTCGAGGGAAAATTAAACTTTTCGATATTTCTTTGCTTGAATTTTCATATTCTTTCTTTTTACAAACATCCGCATTGGGTGAAATTAATTTTCTGAGAATCAAACGATTCTTATTAGTGATACTGTATCCGTTGAATCCTTCGCATTATTGAAAATAATGCTGATCACACTCAATTATACGTGCAAAAGTTTAAAACTCTGAAAAATGAACCGCACGTCCTGATGTAGGTTAGTATTCCTATTCATAGACAAAAATATTCAATAAAAGTAAATAAAATTCTATGACAGAAGGATGGAGTTAGTTTTCGTTTCACATATTCTATTCACTTAGTACCTACAACGTATGATTTCAAACGGGTGTCAAACAAACCTATCACTAGGTTTCTCGTTTACAAATTGAGAAATATCATTATATGGTCAATTTCATCAAACGTTTAGGAATACAAATTTAAATAACTAAAATAGACAAGCATATTAAGTATATCTTGATTTTGCATTATTTCAATGTATAATAAACAGGGATAGACAAATCAGGCCAGATGAATTATATCCGTAACTATACCATGGGTATTAATTTGATGTCACATGAAACTAATAATTTCTTTTTTTACATACAAATCCTACTTGCTAATGGCATTCGAACATAATTTTTCAACGAGTTAAAAAGAACTCTAGCGACTAGAAACAATGATCTTCATAAAAGTGCCGAAATGTTTTGTTTTCTTACATATTATTCAGTAAAATGCACAACAAATTTAGTCGCATTCTATCTATCACAGATAACTGTCACTGATCATTTTAGTGATATTGATATGATACAAATAACCAAAAAAATCGATATGCAATATGTCGACCGTTTCAGCAACATTATGGCATGTAGAAAAAAACCTTTCTTATAAATATGCTCTATTTCAATTTCATAAGACGTAACATTAAGACAGAATTAATGAATATTAATGAAGCTGAAGAATAAGTAAGGTTTAGTGTAGAGTAAAAATATGACTAAATCAGAACGGTTTATCTCTATCGATACTGTGATGAATCATCTGCATCGTGTTTATTTGAATGATGAAAAACAACTGAAAAGAAAAAATGAACTAGTGGCTATGCCACTTCGCCCAATAGTGAAGACGACCCAATCTAGAACAAATTATCCTCTAGCCAAACTAAGTCATCGACATAATATACATATAGATATGAATGGCCAACGAGAAAAAAAACAGAAAGGAAACACACTGGGGAGACTGTTGGGACGATAGATATCGTCTCTTAACAAATACCTATAAATCAGTGTCACATGTCGATCGATAACTTTCCGTTTGGTATTTGTTTGTGAAAAAGTGACGATGAAGGTATGGCTTAGTGTGGTTTAATAGATTCTCACACACAAACATAATCCCAATCCCAATCGTATTTGTATTCGGATTAGGAACATCGACTGTAGTCCGTTAAATTTTGTTAAACGCGACCTAAAAGGAGTATTGAAGAATGCAGGGTATAGAAAATTTGCATCCAACACCGCAACGCCCCACCCCGCCCCCTCACACACACACAGGTCATGAGAGACCGGTTACAGAGAAGTAAAAGGCTTGACAGAGGCAATCCAATACATCCCAATCTGTGATAGACATTATATATACAAACTGCTTTCTTATTGTAGTCCTAGAGGATTGGTAGAATGCTCGTTAGATGTTGTTTTACTAGATTAATTCAAGGAAACAGCTTAAAAGTAATTAGCAACAGCACTTACATCGTTTTTCACATTTTTAAAGTCAAAAGAATTGCACTAAAATTTTTATGATAAGGGGTGGTTGTATGTGAATGAATATTTCTTAAACAAGCACAGCTACATCTCCACACCCTACTTTATATTCTGTTAGAAGTTTCTGATTCAATGTATGTTCAACAATTAAGTTTGTTTACATCATGGAAAATTAGTTTATATCGTTTTCTGCTTTTTAAGATATGGAATTTTGATTTCATTTGTGTTGGGTGCTCGTGGTTTAGCAGGCCGGGAACATGGTAAAGTATCATGAACATATTCCGAGGGGAAAAATGCTTCCGAGTATTTCCCTATTTTTTGATAAATATTACCGATATTGCTGCAACATGGGATCGTATGGGCACGATTTCGAGTTAACGTTGTTTTGTGTATGTTTAGTGCCTTTTCATAATTGAAGAGAACTTTTGAATATTTACCCAGTTTTTTATACATGTTACTGATACTACTGAAAGATGTAATCAAGCCAGCATGGCTTTTTCGTGAAAGTTTCTGAAATATTATAGGCGCTTTTCTGTTAAATTTAAGTGCTCCTGTATTGTTGCTCATAATATTGTGTTTCGAACCAAGTTTTTTATGCGAAACCGACACCAACGGGATGTTTAAGGATACTTCACTGTTATGATTTCCACCTGTTGTCTCATTATTTGAAGCAGCTTTCGAGTTTTCAACCACGTTAAAATAAACTGAAGTAGAACTGTTATCGGAATCATCCAATAAAACACTTGATGGACATATACATTTTCGTTGAGTTCCAATATCTTCATTGAAAAATGAAACGCCCTTTTCATATTTATCAGATATTTTTGCACAGGTTATTACATCTTTCCATATCAAATCAGTGTTCGTGCTGATAGCAGCTGGTCCAGGGAGATTGATCGCACTCTCATCTTGACAGATTATAGCTGTTCTGCTGTTCTTAGAAATTAACTGCTTGTGAGATCTAGTCGAATAGCGAACATATTCAACACTGTTGTAAAATCTGCTTAGAGACAAATGATTCCAAAACTCAGTTTTCCGTCGAGCGTTGCATAGAGCTTGAAGATGGGATGATGCAGGTAAGTGTTCATTCACTATACTATACAAATGGCAGATATTATGACACGTCTTGAACATATCTAGATCCATCAATGGAAAAACCATGTGTTGAATTTGCAGAGCATCGTAATAATTTGACAGGGCATCCACGCTGTTCCCTATTGATTCCTGCAAGGCACCAATTTTATTGTAAAATTCAACCAGTTCGATTGATGGGAATAAAGATTTCTGTTGAAGAATTTTAAGTGTCTTTTCTAGATACATGAGCGCAATAGGGCTGTCTCCCAGTAAATAATGTAGATGAGCAACGTTTATGTATACTAAGATTAAGAAAGGATATTGTGGTATGTGACAGGTTTGTTTGATTTCAATTGCTTCTCGAAAATATGAAAGTGCCGTTGTTAAGTCTTTTGTAGCACTATATAGTAGATCAGGATTGTTATAGGTTATGATCAATTTAGGATGAGTGTAGATCAGAGGCTGTTTTTGAACATCAAGTGCCTTTCTTAGATATGCGATTCTGGTTAGATTATCTCCTAATGATCTGTGCACCATACCGATATTGTTTAAGAGACTAATTGATTCTTGATAATTATTTGAAATATGGTTGTCTCGAATTTCCAGCACTTTTTTATAGTAAGAGGATGCGCCAGTATAATCATCCCCGATACTTTTTATATTCCCAAGCTGATTGCAAAGATAGGCGAATTCCTCCCAATGTCCGTGATATTCTGACTCTGTTAGTATCTTATAGATTTCTTCGGCTTTCTCATATTCACCCAAAGTAATCATCAATGAGCATAACTGATGTACTTTCGTTGATACGCAAGTCATATTTTGTCTGGATTGCTCGAGATAATATTGGTATTGCTTATTGCAGCTATCGCATAAAATAAGGTTCACATGGCATAATCGGTCAGCTACACATTTCATCTCTGCAACATGAAAAATGGTGCACGGAAAGAGCTGTACTTCTTCTTCTGTAACATCGAAATTGCTAATGCTGTATAACGAGGAGAACGACTTGAATGCGGGTGTTATATCGATTTTTATTTGAAAGAGAACTCCGACAAAGTCTAGAATGGACTGAGCACTATCTGAAAAGAAACAGCAGACTTCTAAGTAAGTACTTGTACAAAGGAAATTGTTGAATGACACAAGACCACCCTTATTCTTCTGCAACTTTTTGAATACCCACATAGACATTGCTTGCCAACGGTAAAGAGTTGCTTGTGCTGTTTGGTTTGCGTTCAGATTTAGCCAGTCGATTTGTTGATAGAAATTATGCATGCAACTAGCCTCGATGTTCAACTGACTTGGTGTTATTTGGTATGCCTTGGATTTTTGTAGACATTGACAGAATATGCCATTATTTGGCTTGTTAAAAGATTTGTAGATTAGACTTTGATTGTTATAATTTGACAATGGCTGTAGTCGATTCAATCGGTTCTGTAAAGCTCGTATGAAATAACGCATTTTAAAAACAATCTCCATGCCTTGTGCTCTCAATGCTTTATTAACCAGCCTATAGATACACGATTCTCTTGTGTACCACCAAATATTTGATGATGAATCATAATCTCGTTTGAATTCATTAAAAAAATGTGATTCTGCAACTCGACTTGTCAGTCCAGTACTAACGCAATTGAGAAAGTCATATTGAATCTTTTCATTATATTGTAAGTTCCATAGTGTCTCTTCCAGTAATTGCGTATACATGAAAATTGTACCATTTACATTCCAATTCAAATTAGAATCTATAGGTGTTGTACTTTTTGGTATCATAGTATGTTCATATCGATGAGTAATTTGTTTCAGTTTATGAAATATTGCACTAGTATCATTAAACATGCAATTAACTTTCCCCCATTTTCTGGTCCACTCTTCACACTTGTCCTTCTGTTGACAAAGAACATAAACTGAATCCAATTGAGGCAGATTATGTATTATCGGAACGAGAGTCTCCAACCAGGAACTTAGAAGAATAAGAATGACTTTTTGATCTTGAACATGAGTAAAAAAGTCAGCAAGTGAATCTAGTTTATCGAACGTTACGAAAGATTTGATAGTCTGAGATGTGTCACAGATCAAGTTATATATTTTAGTTAAGTTTGTACCAAATCCTGTGACAATAAACTTATCTGTTAAGATTGTATGCTTCTCTAGTAAATTACTAGCATTCGTCATAAATTTCGTTGCAAGTGTCCGTTGCATTTCCGGCTTTTTTTCAATTTGATCAGCGCAATGAGCTAAAGCTACGAAACATAATCAAAAAAACTATTTGAAATCTGAGAATTTATTGCATAAAGCTACCGACAAACCTAATGCTATTAATTGAACTATTAATTTCTATGTTATACTCGTAAAAACCTATCGAGTAGCACTTTCTATTCACTCCAGTACTTCTGTAGCTCGGCAAGCTTTTGTTATTTATCATCACAGTATTTATTCTAAGTAATAATCGTTTTCCATGGTAGTCTCTCTGATGGCTCGAGCTTCTTTGATCATCGAGATTTATCATCTGCATCCTACTGTTTGACCGGTTATTTGGTGATAATCTTTTCGGTAATCTTGAGTCAAGTATTATTTAGTGAAATAGGATCTGAACAGATTTCTGAAATATAAAAGGGGAGAAAGTTACCCTGAATTTCCATTAAACCGTGAAAGACGAGCTTCAGCGACCACCACACAAAGGGGAAAAGCGAGACTTGAAGAGTGCATACTTCATCGGTAGTTCAATTGTACTTTACGCTACTTCATGCTACTTCAGTTGTACTTCGAATTGTTTTTGAAGTAGATGAAGTCTCGTTTTTCCCCACTTGCGACCACAGCACATGAAGACTGTCAGAGATGTTATCGATGATATAGGATGTGTGATCTTCCACCTAAACCCCACAGTTATTATATAATAACAGTTTCTTATTGAATTACAAGGAGGTGGTGCCAAGTTAAAGAAGCATGAAAAAACAGGTAAAATGGTGCAAAGAATAAAACTATATCTCTGCTGGTTGAAACAGTAGCTGCATCGTATTTTACATTTTAATCCCGAATCGATTGTGCTTACTGCCCTTATTATATAATCTAAGAAGATTTAGAATTGTTTTAAATATGCCATTGCGTCTATGATTACCCCTTTTCTATGTAATTTTCTTCTTTGACGAAGATTGTTCTCATCAACAGTATGGCTCAAAAAAACTATGTCTTCACACAAACAGAATGAAAAATGCAAAAAAATTGCTAAATCCTTACTACTATCGAATTTATCGAGTTTTCGTTTGGCAGGAGATTCTAGAATAATGATTGTATACTTATATTATGCAAAATTTTAGGGCTTTATTTCTTTACTTCGACGCATAAAATTAGATAATCCAAATGTATCCCATTGGATAGCACCATTTCGATCAGCAATTACACAAGCGAGTCTTGTTGCATTAGATATATATTCAACTGAAGAACACTGTTGAGCAGTACTTATGCCAAGTGTGTGGAAAATAAGTTTTTCATTTACAGTCTGGTTTTGATAAATAGTGCACATTCTCAGTGGTAATCTAAACGAAAAATATTGTTGAAAGTATAATACGAGTTATGAACTTTACTTGAGAGTGTCATCGTTAATCAAAGACGATCGATCGATTCTAAGCCAAATTGGATTGTAAGGTGTTAAGTCTATTTCAACATCGTCACGCAAAAATCCTTTCTGTTCGTCTAAATGCCAAATCACTTGTTCTTCATTGTGTTCTTCTACAACAGCTGCGATGACAAGCGTGATCTGGTCTTGTTGCAAAACATGTGATGGAAACTGAGAGGAATATTGATTTAAAAATCTGACCAATATCCACCACTTGTATACAAATATTTGTTTCACATACAACTTACTTTAATTTCCGGTAGAATACTAGCATATTTGTTATCTTGATCGCTCTTAACACCTTGTATACGTATGGTATACTTTTTCTTTTTGGTACAAGTATTTTCAGTATCTCGATGACTATCGCTCCGTTGATATTGGGTTCTTTGGTAAGAAGCAACATCACGTACAAAAACGATGCGAGATGATAGGTCAGAATCGTCCCGAGAATTTGAATGAGTATCATTGGGTGAAGATGAAGAGCGATCATCAAGACATAGATTCATGTCGAGAGTTGGTGTTATTGATCTGGGATCTTCTGATACCGATGTACTACTTGGACTATTAGCTGTTCCGTGCAATGCTGATAGAAGATTTTCTTCAAATAAATTAGGAGAAAAATGGAAGATAAGAGATTTAAGCAATGAAAACATACGGAAGTAAGATAATTTGGGTTCTTTTTCACTTTCTTCGTGAAATAATACTTCTGCAGAAAGCATTGTTTTGCTTATCTGAGGTAATATTTGCCGAAGTCGTTCGACACACTCCTCGTCAAAATCAATATATTTTTGAAATCGTTCATCATAAACTTGAAGCTCAAATGAGTTTACGGTAATATGAAAATTTGAGGCAACCAGCTCCATGATTTCACTATAAGACATGCTTGGATGAATAGATAATATACTAACTTGATGGTTACATAGTACAGCAAGATCATACGAAGCCATGTTTCAATGAAAATTTGCCTACTCTGAGTGAAATATAAAGGTATGCAGGAGAGAAATTGTGAAAATCTTATATAAGCTTGCTGTATTGTACTTGCTTCTATCAAACAGAAACGAAAGAAACGTTAGTTGATTCAGCCCAACCCGTGTTGATTTGTTCCAACCTGTGTTGATTCATTCCTACCGCTGTTGACTTATTTCAACCTGCGTTGATTTATTTCAACCTGTGTTGATTTATTCCAACCTGTGTTGATTCAGTCCTACCCGTGTTGATTTAATCGAAATGTATAGTTTGTTTCTTTCAGGCTACCTAGATATTTTCCAACATTGGTGGGTTTCTTCCAACTATTGAGAAAACTGAAGACAAAAATGTTTTCTCTCATAACAAGAAAAAATAAGTGAAGACAACACGTAGGTATGAGTACATGTCGGGCAGTGGATACGTTAGTTTTATATGAAGACCGGTATGGTAGAAACCGAACAAAAGTCACCAATCAGTTTGGCCCTGAAACAAAATTTATTAATGTTCAAAAGTGGGCTGTATCATGGTGGAATACTTCCCATAACTTTTACATAGAAATTAAAGATAGACACGGAAAATTTGTCGATTTCGATCAACAGTACGTGAATGAGTATAAACCTTTCGCAGTTTGTCAAGCGACGACGTTGGACTCGACAATTATTGAGCTGAGAATCGTCCCGATTGACGGTAAAATCTGTCTTGTTATTTTCATCTTTGTTTTTCATTTACTTACACCTAGATTATCATTCAAATCCGACTACAAATGTTTCTTTAGCAACAAGAACCGAGCCATTTTCCATTGCAGGACCGTTACATCATCAAGGACGTGAGATATTTTCTAAAATTTTAACATTATTTCTTATATTGTCTTATAGCGACAAGGTCATTTTGGGAGTCAACTAATAATGTTGTTCCGATGGGCTGCCGAAATTGTTTTTCATCTTTATGCGCTTCTGATTCAATTATGATGGATGACAACAATGCGAGAATAAGATTTACGAAGAATGTAAATGATATTCAACGTGATCACTACACATCCGATAAAGCTAACATCAGAATTCAAGGTGACAAAAAACATTTGGTAGGAAGGGCTCTGCATGCAACTGTGAAGCCTGCATTAAAAGTAATCATTTTTCTAAAAACCTTGCTTAGTGGTTTCGATCCTTGGAAAAGAAACCGATAACACTATACGTTTTTATATTTGTCAGTACTTCTTATGAAAATTTCAGTTTTATTTTCAAAAAGATGTTTTTCGATTTAGCGATTGAGATGAGATTAAGATTAATTGGCTGAAGAAGAGCACATAAGAAATGGACATCCATCGGTCTGAATCGATTTGATTGAAGCAGTCATACGCACGAAAAGCTTCGGGCTAGGTAACTACCGTTGGGCTCTAACTATGAGCAAAATATGATCTCAAAAGCAAGAAATTCCTTTTGATATTTCATTTATCAGTAGATTCAATCCCATAAGAATCACTCCAAGAATTGGATCTGGTCGGAATCCAATTGAATTGTATAGAGCTTTTATAAAACCGACGAAATTCTACCCGAGTTTGAGAGACGGAATGGCTTTCTGGTCCCCACTGTTGAATATTATTAGATTCTACAGTAGGAATTTCAGGGGATCCCATGCGAGCTTTCGACCCACATCTAGTAATGACATAATTTACTACCAAATTAAGAAAATTAAATCTATCTGTGGAATCCGTTTGTAGGTTCGTCTCCCAGAATCCTATCCGATACAATGAGATTTCGTCGTATCAGGTATCAAACTCATTAACAGGGAATTATCTTTTCATTCATGTATGATATTAGAAAAGAGAATTTCAGGAAGGTCATACTTAGGTGCGTGCTATTGACAAATTTTTTAAGACTCAAGCTTTTCATTGTTTTTGCTCAGTTAAGGATCATTGTAGTTAAGCTATCATGTTCCATTAGTAATCTTCTTCACAAAAGACTACAAGAGAACAAAAGGTATGATGTTACAATTAATAGTGTTTTAGCACCATTTATTGAGAGGATGAATGCTATCAATCGTTTATTAATGATTTTCATGATTATCGTTTGTCAAAGAAGATATTTCTTGACAATGACGACAGTTGAAAAAACAGATCTTATTTATATAATAGAAGAGTATAAAATGAAGTAATTAAATCACGAGGCAAATATATCAAGAGATATTAATTCCAAGCTCATGCTGTGTGTATCAGGTAGACCGCACTGAAATACGAAAAATCTCAAAAGAACAACTGTTTTTAGTCTTTCTCACTACAGCAGCTATCATTTAATTGGTATTTGTATGTATCGAAGAATATTCACTGAAAACGTGAGCGATATTGTTTTTATAGCTGAAACTCTCTTCACACATAGACTTACTCATAACTAGAATATCCTGAAAATGACATTACAGATCATGGGTTTATTTACAAAATATTAGAATTCTAAAAATCACTCATATCCAACGAAAGATGCAAATCTAATGCTTTTCGGAAACTGAATGTTTCGTGAAAGGAACCATATTTTGCGCGGTAGTTAACCAGATACTCTATTTAAAAGAAAAGTATTTGTAGACCAAGTCTCAAGTCAGAATCCTCCATTTTCCATTTTTTGGATTATATTATTCTAGGGGTGCAAAGATTCCAAGACATTTGGATTTTGTGCTCATAGATTTGAATTTGGATTTGGCTTAGGGTTCGGTATTAGATTACCCGACACTTTGTAAGAGAAAGTCCTAGGAGCGAGAAAAGAATCTGAAGTCTTATAAATTGATATGAAATGGTTTAGATTCGGTATAGATTTGGGTTTGAGATTGAGATTTGGTTTCAGTGTAGCACGACTACAAAGTTGGAGACACGCTAGATTGAAAACAAATCCAAGTCCAAGTTCAAATTCAAAATCCCAAACATATCACCTATCCGAAATCTCCAAAACCTAAGCCAAACAAAGTAGCATCAAAAGGTCTGAGATCCAAATCTAGACGAAATCCTCATCTAGGAATTAAATTCGAACCATAGCCGTAATTCAGAAATCAAATCCAAGTTCAAACGTCAAAGGTTCAGTGAAAAATCCCGAACCCATTCAAGAGTAGTTGAATTCCTATGTTATTCTGTAGAGTAGAATTCTAATAAAATGACTAAAACTCTGGAGAAAGGTTCTAGAGAATTATAATAGTCCTGACCAAGCTTCTGATATATGACTGCTACGTACTTTACGCAGTCTAAATCTAGGAACGATCTATCACATGGAAATTTTTTCTTCTCAGCTCAGTCAAAGTAATTATTCAATATTAATAAATTAAAGATTAAAGATTTTATCACAACAATCAATAGTTTAGTGCAAAAGTTAAAAGTTTTATTTGAACCTAAAACTACAATGTAATGAAATACACATGATGGCCTATTTTCTGAGTTTAACTATGCGTATTTTATTCTAAAACAAAGTAAATTCATTCATGTGCCTACTTCAGCGCTTACGCTTTTTCTCTCAACTATACTCGCGAGAGAAGAAAGAAGCTTCGTCAAGTAGAATGTATTGATGGAATGAAGTAACAGTGAACTTTTAGTGAATAGAAAAAAAAATAATCGAGAGTAAGAGCATGTATACTTTTTTGCTTTACATAAGATAGGGGCAAGAGAAAATATTTATTGCATCATATAAAAGGACAGTGGAGTAGTTTCTTGTTCGTTTATGGTCGATATCAGCAAGCCATATTGATTGACGAAAGTATTCTTCAAATTATTTCAAAATGATCTGTATATTTGTTTGCAGTTTTAGTCAAAGCCAGCAAGAAAGGTTATCGATTGTCGATAGAATGTAAGACTATAACGGAAGCATAAACACGATTGTTGAAGAACTAAACAGCATCGAAATATTGTTTTAGTTTTGGTCAAATCATTAGAATAACTTATCGACGTTTTGAGTACAGATTTTATACGATTAAGAATCATTAATAGAATGAAGACTCTTGAATCTTTCATTTACACTTCCTTACGAAATATGCAATTAACAGCTTTAAAAACCTCTAATTAAAATTTGTAAAGATTACCAAACTATTAGTTTTGAGTTGGGATTTTTTCTGAAAAATAAAAATTTTGAACAAATACAACTGATTCTTTATACGATTTCAAGTACTGTCGAAGAATACAATTGAGTTTATCAAATTTTTAGAGAAATTATAATTTTGAAATGTGATAAAAACTTTAATCTTAGAAAATTTAAAAATAAACCATAAAGTAAGAAGTCAATGCAAACAGTTCTTGTAATGTTGAAATTTATATAGTCAAATTCTATTGAAAAACTCAGATTTTGTATTTTTTAAATTTTTTATAAATTTGTACGTTTTGCAGATTAGTGAGTCAATCGTGCCAAAGAATCAAATAGCAAGATACAGACTGCTTATTTTTCTTGTCTACGAGATCTGTGAAAATGGTAAACGTGTACTGTATCACCACGACGAACGTCGCATTGTAACTGATGACAATAAAACAGCACAACGATCAAATTCATCTAAGAATAGCCCAGGTGCGAACGAGATTGAAGACAAGTGACTATCAATTAACTGAGTTTCTTTCATATTGCTTACATAAAAGATCTTCACTTTCTATATTTAGAGATGATATTCGACATGAACCCATAATTCTCTCTGTTTCTGACGAAATGCTCAGTGAATATGGAAAAAAGTAATATAGCATTTTTCAGTATTTTCTTACCTACTTTAGTTTTAGTCTTCATATAAAACACACAGTGATTTGTCAAACGAAAACTCGATACAAAGACGCAAGATCATTGTTTTGTAAATTAAAAAATGAATACTCTATCGACGTAACATATGAAACAACTCGATTTGCTTGTTTACTGGTCCATGATGATGAGATATTATGGAATTATTTGTTACTCTCAAATGCTATGATATTTCCTAGTAAATATATTTTTCTTCCTTCATTTGATCATTTTAAATATTTTGACAAATCATTCCTTTTTAGAATCAACGGATCCGGTTGGTGATATTAAGATTATGAACGGAAACAACGAAATTATTGAAACAATACCTGTACGATTATTAAAACGAAAGATGGACTTGAATCAGTCTCGTAAGTTCGTTTCGCCATTGAAAACTATCATATTTTACAAACGCTTCTTTTCACTATTTAGAAGAAGTAACCAGACGTCCTCCCAAAGTTAAAACAGCTCAGAGAACTACGGCGTACACAGAGCCTTCGAATCATGAGACAAATCAGCAGCAACAATCACAAATAGCGCCTATTTCTCTTGAACAACAAATTGATTTTTCAACAACAACAACAACAGAACAACTTCAACAAAACTTGTATCCTCCAACTCCACAATGTGTTGCAATGAGACCGGTAAATTTGATGGCGACATGTTTTGTAAATTCTCATGTGAGTCTTTTAATGCATTACTATAGTCCATTAAAGAAACCTATGACCACTCAATCAGTATAACTAAGCTCTGAAGTAATCTGAATCGAAACACAACCTATGTCCTTTAAAGCTTAAATAGAGAATTGAGCGGAATATTTTCTTCCTTCACCTTTGGAATTTATCCTCGACAACTTTAAAATATAAAACACTGATTTTTTACGTTATATATCTCTAATGTTAATCTGTGTAAACTTATTGGTTTTCAGTTGTCTCGAGATTGAGCACATGCTCCCATGTAATCGAAAAACGCATTTTCGACGCGGATAGATGCGTTATTGTTGTAAACAGCGACATTCTGACGCATTGTTATGGGACAGGATTCTGAAAACACTGCTAAACGCATCC
>OENT01002496.1:0-21542 GCA_900239685.1 Rotaria macrura
CTCCAGGCAGGTCCGGCTCAATCGTAGCAGGCCAGGCACCAGGCCAGGCAGGACCGGGGAAAAGTGGCCTGTTGGCAGCTCTGCTACATACGATGTAACCATTGTTACCAGTCACAGAATATCACTTTCTTCGATATACCCCTTCATACCAGTTTATTCATCAGTTTTCAATTACTCGTCGAAAGACGAAATAAGGAAGTAGTTAATATATTGCCACGAGATTCTAGTGATATTTAATCGTATAACCAGTGATCCTTCACACTCTGCAATGAGTATAGAGTTTCTCTGTCATGGTCTATCACGTATAATTAATGAGTTACTAAAGAAATATGAATTAGGGACTTTACAACTGATTCATCGTTTAAATAACTATTTAATTAATGCTCAAGTGAATAAGTAAATCATTAATCTGATATTGTTTGTGGATGGAGGAGTCCGGATTTTTCGTCCCAAACATTGCAACACTGCATCGAGACCATGTTTCATAACAAGGATGAGTAATACTAAAATGGTCTCAGTAAATTTCGAGTTCTTCTTATAAAACTCTGTTGAAATGGTAGGAAATGCAGAAAAACTTACCGTATTCACCAGGAAAACATAAGAAATCATAGGAGTGAAGAAGTAGTATAGCAGCTGATTTTCGATCGGTTCCTATTCGAATCTTTGAGAAGCGAATCTGATTTCACAAGTAAAATACGGAAAATGTTTTGCAGGAGCAGTGGAAATGACTATCATTCCCGACAAAGTGTAATTTTATGAATCTGTCTCTAAATAAAGTCCATAAGTATGAGCTTAGCGTAGGTACTGATTTAGGAAACCTCAATCTGTGAGAAATGATAATCATTTATTAATTTACCGAAAGATGGATTAGAACTGTTCGTTCGGAAATCTCTTTTACGAAATGATTTTAAATGAAATGCTATGAAAACATACTACATTTTTTGTTATCGAACAAGTCTGCTTTAGTGAGTCAAAATCATAGATAAAAATATAGTTTTCAGTCATTCTCCAACGTCATCATAGTAATGCACTCATAGACACTTTCACTTGAAAATAAATTCGCTAATCTTTGTTCATAACAATCATATTCTTTAATTCCAATTGCATAATAATTCTTCATGAAATCATTTAGCAGATTCGAATCAATTTTCTAACTTAGTTTTAAGCTGACAAGATGAAGCAAAACTTCGGTGCTTGACCTCGAAGCATTTCAAGATGCATGGAACAATATAAGTATAGGGACAATGCAAGAAGCTAAATGGACGTTTTTAAAAGACCAGTACAGGGACCGGAAAGAATAAAGGGATATTATAAATATGTGTATGTAATCTTTCAATGTTGACTTAACTTTATAAATGGATAAAATGAAATATAAATACGAATTCGGTTGTATCATACGTACTCCCACATCCCATAGAAACACAATGAAAAATCAACAACATATTGAAAGTTACAAATGGACTGTTTTTTTATGAATAAAACGTTTTGTAAAACAACGAAAATGTTAAAGAAATTGACAAAACATAATGATGAACACAAATGATTTCGTTTCCATGAAGATTCATCACGAACAGAAATAGGTTTCCGATCGAATCTCCAATTCTTTCTACACACCATAGTCATACACATTAAAATATCTCTTTATTTTACAAGTACGTCATAATGTAAATATTTATTGATGTCATTCATGAAACAGACGTCAAGTTGTATCGACAGTGTCAAATTCAATCGAATCATATTGATATTTGTATTTCATATTTTGAATTTGTCATACATTCATATTTCTCTCGTCTTGCTCTCATTAAATATGTAATTCAACGATTAGTTGTTGAATGATTTTTCCGAGCAAACAATTACTAGCTAATAATATTTATTCAACATATCATATTCGATGCATATCGACATACGGTACACATTACAATGACACACTCGTGCTACGAATTCGAGTAAAATAATATCGAATTTCATGTACGAATACTATCTATTGAAATAGTATTCGTAGTGCTGCTGCTACGTCAAGATTCATTGTTGTAGTCTGTTAACAATCGGCACATTCTAATGACTATATTCAAATGTCAGAAAGCAAAACAAGAACAAGAAACTATAATCTGTCAAATTATTTTTCAAGTAAAATTATCGAAACAAAAATACAGCTGTTCGTTTTCTTCTGATTGGTTAATGTCGCCCTTTTGATGCTATTCGAAAGGAGGCTGCCAAGTGTTAGGAATTGTATTGGATAAGATATCTCGACATAACCTACATACGTATATATTTCGTATTTCATCAATAATTTATTAATATATATATATACAATAGAATATGCTATATGATAAAAGCAAGGAAATATTCATTGACACGATATTCGAGAACCTAGTCATTATCAGTGAAGAATTTCCGACGAACAGTAACATCGATTCATTTACGAAATCATTTTTTATCCGATGAACATGAAAGAACTCGTCTAGAAAAAGAAGCTTCACCAGCCGGTTCAAATGGTTTATCAATGCAAATAAAATATGGCTATGAAATATGTCGACTTATCATTAATGAGATCGAATATTTCAGTAATATATGTTTTAACCTTGTTCTATACAATGCATTCATTTTGCATGCCCATCTTCTTACTTAGCACATGCATGGTGTGATATTCTTTTAATGCTTATTTCAACAGACAATAAGATATCAATCGACATAGAAATCATAGATTAGGGGATTAAAAAAACAACACGTTTTATTTTTGAGAAAATCTATTCTGTTCTCTTTCTCTCTCTGTTTCGATGATGCAATCCATCAACAGACTAATGCTCGTCTCTAAAGAAATTCAAGATGACTTTACTAATTATTACATAGAAAGAAAATAATAGATATGTTATTCTTTCTTCTAGATTTATTTATTCTTTTTTTTTTCTATCTTAATGTTGTTGATTCTTTTTCTTACTCGGACTCGTTCTGTGAATGGCAGGCATCCCGACCACGAAAAAAAAACATCGGTATTATTTTTTTATCTAATGAGTCATATTTCGTAGCCTTCAACCATTGCCACTCTTCACTTAGTTCCATCATCGCTACTATTATCAGACGACGACACGTATGCGTCTCGAGGCCATTGTTATCCATAATAGTTGCTCTCCGTCAAGAACGAATACTATACGTACAGGACAGGTTTGTTTCGTTACTCAATTCCTCTACTGTGTACATAAGAGAAAAGGACGATCGAGAAAACTACATTAGTTATTGATGTTGTCGTGTCAGAGAAAACGCTAATGCTAATATACAGCTGTTGCCTTGAGAAAAAACCGTTATTCATTTAACACAAAAAAAAAACGAAAAGGTGAGTATTGAATCTATGTCTTGTTCAAATAGAAAGATGATATCTTTCTGCAACATTACATATTTCTAGTTACCGCCATATTAAGGAAAAGAAAAAAAATTTCTTTTTGTAAATTTGACAAGCATGTATACGTAAATGTGACAAGAGATGAAGAAAAAAAAACCTTCAAAGTGACGTTATCAAGAAAATTTATCTTAATTAGCGAAAAAAAATTTGAAGATTATTGCTCGTTTTTACACTTTAACATTAGCTTATGTAAGTCATAAAGAAAAATATAAGTGATTGTACATGTAATGTGTGATAAGTTAGCCAATAGTAAGTACTAATTGCTTGGATTTGTAGGGGCGCTACTTTTGAATAAACTCGTGAGATGACATATAACTATATGGAAATATGCCATAAGTGAACTTATGGATGACATTATTTTTCTCACTCATCTACTACGAGTCAATTTCAGTTGAATGGTTTCGTGTGTTCATGTGTTCATGTTCGAATCTTCCTAAAAGCACTGTTTCTGATTTGAATGTATTTCAACTATGACAGAAATAGTCGTCATTAGGAAGAAAATTAAATCGTTAGACAATAATGGGTGAGAGAATCTTTGTATACTTTGAAGAATTCTCGCAATCATTGTTGTTACAAAATTCGAGTGTATATTTCTTTTTCATTCCTATTATTTGTATTAAGTTATATATTGATATATATATCAATAAAGAAGAAATTAGAATAAATGCTGTCTGTTGACACAAGTATACATATAAAATTGTTATGACTTTTCTATGTTGGTGTATGTATATAGGATGATAATTAAATGATGGTATAATATAATAAATATCAAATTGATTTTTCGTCTGTCAGAAATAGAAACCTTGTTCGTCAGTGAAATGAATGCCAGCCAATTGATAAATATAGATAACGAATAATTTCTCAAGATTTTGTTTTTTTTGGTATTTTGTTATTTTTCGTTAATATATTTTCTATTTTCAACAGTAACCGAAATTGGAACGATGAGATGAGTTCATGTATCTATTCTTATGAAACCATGTCATATTTATTTAATGAACCCTGGCGCAATGTACGGTGATTCATTACTGGAATCAAGGGTCATATGTTTCATTCTTAATTATCACGTGTTTTTCATGTGTATAAGTAAAAATAGTATACATGTATATGTATATGAGTGTCGCTTAATAATCACGATTAATCTATTCAGCTAAAGTAGATATCGAGAGAGAAATTTGTGTGTTTAGTCATTCTATTTTTTTCTTTCTTCATTTAAAATCAATTCTTTTTCTCGTCAGTGTTTTCGTTACGTTGTGGTGGCTTGGATGTTATTCGTTTTCTTTTTCTTGTTTTTCATATGATTTTCGTGCCTCGAATACACAAAAAAAAATAAGAGAAAAAAAAACGCCAATAACAGTGTCTTTCACGTGCAATTATCCATGTGTGTATACATATATCTTCATCCTTATCTTTGACAACATTCATTATTAACTAAGGCGACGACGGATCATCAAATTCTGAGGTATCTTTTATTAAATCAACAGCAACTATCGAGCAGTAATATATTACTTTTAAGTAAAAAAAGAAGCCAATCAGGTGTTGCCGTCTTCATATTCTATTTGGTATTCCTTCGTGGTTATCAACATCTATCTCTAATAGAGATGATGGATGAATTTTTTGTCGGCTGTTGTTATTAGTTTTAGCCAAAGATAAGACATATGTGTAGTGTCTAAGACAATAACTAGCAGAAAAAGGAAAGGAACGTATATGATTGGTATGCCAATTATCTCTACATAAGATGATCGTCTATTCGTATGCATTTATATATACATATTTTGTTTTTGAAATTCGATTCTTTCGAACGAAATATTTGTTTTATTGAAGTATGAACTTCTATTTTACTTTATATATGCAATCAAAAATAATATTATGATATCGTTTTCTTTTTTGACTTTTTTTTAATGAGAGGTAAAACAAACATTTAGTTCAAGGATATTTATCGTGAAAAAGTAACGAAAATTTTCTTCTTTCATTGAATCAGCGACAAAAAACATACATGTATATATGTGCGTATATGATTTATATTAAGTATGATAAATACTCGACAAGTTGACTGTGTTTTTTTTAAGATAAAAAACCATTCTTTGATTAAGAGTATTTCCGATACAGTAAATATTATTTTCCTTTTCTCTCTCTCTCTCTCGCTGTCGTCAAGTACAAATCTATGATGACATTAGATTTCATTCTTACTTCTCCTGATAATTTGATTAGTATATATATATATATATATAATTGCATTAAACTCGTACAGTATTGACATTTAATATATTCTTTTTGAATAAATAATCTATTCTTTTCATAGTAAAGTATTATTTTTTAAATGGTAAAAACTTCATCGGAATTATTTTTGACTTAACTGTTAATATGAATGCGCATATATAATTTTATTTATTTTTTCTTCTGTTTTTCTCGTTTCAGGACAACTATAACCGATATATTTCGATGGTATTGACATATAAGTCGTCCATCAAATTTTATTTCTATTTGTCTATATAAAGCTATGCGTTTAAAATTGAATTAGTAATGCTCATCGGGCGTTGTCAGCTCATCATTTTTATTATTATGCTTTGGACATTCATATTTGATGTTAATACTATTAAAACTATATCTAAAGATAAAAATGAACCATTGAAATTAGATATTTCATCTATACAATCACCATCATCATCATCATATCAAATAGAATGTCAAGAAGTATGTTCAACAGATTATTGTTATAAGTATTCCTCATTAAATAAAAATTGTACAACATTCATACGTGATCAATGTGATTGTTGTACTGTATGTCTTCGAAATGAAAGTGAAATCTGTGGTGGAAGATTTAATGTTTATGGTATATGTCAACAAGATCTATTTTGTTATAAGTCAAATGTATCAACGAAGAATCTTCATGAAAAAACAGGCATTTGTGTTAAAAGTCTGAATTGTTTTATTTTTCATAATCTATTCGCTATACATACGTATGATTTTATTTTGTTTCTATTTTAGCATGTTTAAAATTTCAATGTTTATCAATTGTTAAACATAACAGAACAATATGTGAATGCGTTAATAGACGTCTGCCATGTGCTGAAAATCTTTCGATTAATACGACCGATCATTGTGGAAATCAAACGGATGTACAAAAAGAAGATGAATCCAGTTTATTGAAAATTGTCAATGGTGAGTATAGAGCAATTAACAATATATGAAAGATGCCTTATCAACATTTTTTCTTATCATCGGTTAATTACGTTGACTTTCGATTGTAAGACCTTGAACAGAACACTCAATAGATGAGGTCATTCGTTTGCATGTATATCTGATAAAAAACAACGAACAGAACCAGCTGTGATCTTTTTCCTTGCCTAGTAATTCATACCGAAGTTATCAATACTAAGCCTGGAAACTGTTGTATTTTTCTGCTCTTCTTGTTCTTAATTGAGATTTATTATAAGATATATTGTCAAAATAAGCATATAAACATATGGTGTTCACTCTTTGAATATATTTTGTAGAAAATATACGTTGACTTGAAAACTATACACTTAATAACATTTGATTTCAACGTAATATATCATGAAAAACTTTTCAGTACATTTAGAACGAAAACAACCACAGTACATCGTTTTTCTATAACCATATTTTGAGAATTTTTATATTTAGCTATGATTTTTTTGAAAAGTATTAAGGAATTTTCTCTTTAAATTCATTAGAAGACTGTCGTTTCTTTTCTCAATTGATATTTCACAAGAATAAATGTTAATCATTAAATTAGAGTTTTTGTGCACCGAATAAGATATATCTATGAGACATGACATTTATTCGTTGACAACTCCCTATGCTAGCTAATACATTAGTTGAGTTGATTGACAAAACAAAAGTTACTGTCTTGACAATACTTCGATATTTGCGACGTATATTAAGTGTACTCATTTTATATTCATATTTTTAGTCAATGAATCAATTGATTGTTCACAAGTTATCTGTAATAATAAACCAATCAATACATCGATGTGTTCATCGGATAGTCAGTTTGTTGACGATTACACTCCACTATTACTTACATCTGTATCCCCGTCGAAAAATCTTTCATCGATTTGTTGTGAATCTCGAGGTCGTTGTGTATGTTCATCGTGTCCAAAAATTATGTGTGGTGAAAATTCGATTATTCAAATATATCGAACGGGCAATCCAAATATTCCTGGACAATGTTGTGCTCAATTTAATTGCATTAAGAGTAGGTGAGAATAGGAGGACATAAACATATGTACATATCGACCATGAAAAATAAACTGTAGAATCTTCGATCCATTTACAAAATATGTCCACAAATAATTACTAATTTTTCATAATTAGTCAATGTTGGATACATGTAAAAAAAGAATCTACATGACAAGTTTACACTTCTAGCGATACTACTAAAGTAGAATATTCTAATGCTCTATCTTAAACGACTATGTTGAGAGACAGGTCTTAATATCAATAATTTACAACAAAGATTGCAAATCTTATGATTCATTCTAATGTACTACAAACGCTGTATCACAGATTTAGTTTAGAATTATGTAACGATGGTCAGAATTCGATCACAATAGAACTGATGTGTGAACTTGTAATTAGTCTTGATAACTATTCTACAATCAACTAGGCTAGATACTTTCGTGTTTATCCTGTTATTATTAGTAATAATTTAGATATCATCGAATCTTTCAATAACTACTTGATTATACATAGTGTTGATGGTGACATTTGTATTTACGTGACAATACGAACACCATTCAAACTTGATTTTGTAACGATGTTTGTCTTTTCAGAAAAATTTAACTGGGAAAAGGAGAAACAAAAGCATATTTGCCAAATCTGGAGCTTGATGGAAATTTTCGCATAAAATTTGAAAAACTTGCCTTTCACATGTTTTCTCAAAGAGACAACGACATAAGACAACATCACTAAATATAAAATCATAGCACTATTTTCAGACTATTCCACATTGTGAAACAACATTTGATAAGTTCTTTTAATTCCATATATTGAGTCACATTTAAACGAAAGGCGTAAACTGTGTTTTGTTTTTGTCAAACATGAATCTCAGAGGAATATTAAAGAATGTACTGTAGAAATTTGCACTCTCTTCTTTTCCGTCGATGATTGACATGTATATCTCCACAGACTAGCATAGAATGTATGTCTGTAGAACCTTGTTGTTATCTATTAGTTATTTCTTTATTGCAGCTGCACAAAATCCAGACAACAACAATCTGCGAATAGATTGAAAAAAGAATACAATTTTCATGTTATCAGTGACAGTAATTTCATCATAATTCATATGTTAATCTTGAATAGAATATACTTATAGTGATTTAATGTAAAATATTCAAGCTTGTTTTTACATATCATAATTTTACTTTCGATTTATTCTTGATTACGTTCATAGTTGGAATAGGTGTATTAGTTAGATAAAAGTTGTCTGTACGTTTAGTCATATTCTAAATCGACTCGTATGAATATTTTTAGTATGAAAAGAAAAGAAGAAATATTGATGCACTACTAGATAGCCATTCCTTGGGAAAACCTACCAATTAACTTTACACGTTTCTATCTTGAATAAACAATGCGTGGTAAAGTAAATGGAATAATCATTATGAGAATGAGAATTTCTATTTACATAAGCACTAATAATGTAAACCTTATCTTAGGGTACTTCTGACCTAGTTCGAACATGTTGATCTCTGCGTAATAGAATAATTCGCTACAATGATTTTGATTGTTTATTATGGAAGAAGATTTTCCCATGTCTATTCGAATATGCTCAAGCATAAAGAAATGTAACACGTATAACTTATTGTTTGAATTAGACGATGAGCTTACAAAGGACTTTCTTCATTGATCTCATTCTAAACAGAGCGAATTAATTTTTGTAACGTATTGTATTTTTCTTATGAGGCATTCAATCAATTGATGATATCTGCGAAAGATACATAGATTATTATCAGACACTTCAAGATAATGTGTTACGAGCGCATCTGTTTTCGAGTCCACATGAAAAACTTCAAAGTAACCAATGAAAGAACTGAAAAATATATAAACAATGCCATACGCAATTAGATAGAATCTAACGAGATTTAAAACAATGAATTATATGAAAGAAAGTGAACATCGTATATTCAGATAGTTTCGATGTATTTTTCATCGTCGATATCATCATCATGCTTAATCCAATAGATAGTTATACATTTGAATATAATTGTTTATTTTTTTTTATACATCTTATTCAATCCAGATTCTCAACAATGTCATCATGACAAAAAAATCTACAACGAGAATGAAACATGGTCAATAGATCATTGTACGAAATGTACTTGCCGCTCTGGACACGTGGATTGTGCCATGATACAATGTCCAACTTATACACATTGTGGATATATGTATAAACCAGAAAAGGAATGTTGTCCAAGATGTGGAGGTTAAATTTAATTAAATAATTTTTAATGGAAAATTTTTCATTAGTTTATATTTTCATAATTAGGTTGTCTTAGTGCACATTCCCATATTCAGCATATGAATTCAACATGGGTTGAATCCAATGGTTGTATGCGATGCTGGTGTGAAAATGGTCGATCACGTTGTGTAGCAGAAGGTTGTATAGCACCGCCATGTGAGAATCCTCGTCAAATAGCCAATGTTTGTTGTCCTGTATGTGATGATGAAGATAAAGACGATGAAGATTATTCACAAGAAATCGATACGATTACACAATCAATGTCAGCAACATCTATGCATAAATGTCCTATCTTAGAAAATTGTCTACTTGTATGCGAACAGGGTTTAGCTAAAGATGAACATGGTTGTTTTCAATGTGCTTGTTCAACCATGTCATGTTCAACACCATTATGTACACTTAAATTTGATAAATTATCAAAGCAATATTGTTCATGTTTGCCACCACCTGGTACAAATTGTCGACAATTTTATTGTGATAAAAATTGTCCATATAATTATTCGATTGATATTAAAACTGGCTGTCCTTATTGTGCTTGTAATCCATGTCCAAATTTGATTTGTACGAAAAATTGTACGTATGGATTAAAACGAAATGATATTGGTTGTCCAATATGTGTTTGTGAAAGTAATTTCACTACAACTACAGAATTAACATTATATTCATGGCCACGACACTGTCAATCGGGTTCATTCACATATTCAAATGGTGAAATATGGTTTGACGGTTGTCGACAATGTTTATGTCATCGAGGTGAACAATTATGTGCATTAATATCATGTCCAACACCGAAATGTTCACAGCCTGTTATGTTACCAAATCGATGTTGCCCTTCATGTCCAGGTTAATTTTCTTCGTTGGTTTTTGTTTTTTCGTTACTTGTTGTTCTTTTTTCTTCTTTTCTCAAGATATTCCTATGTTACCAGAACCGATTCCATCATCACAAGTATGTTACGCCAGCCAATATGTAACTGGTGAAGAACTTGAATTCGATAAATGTACAAAATGTATATGTTTACATAACATCGCATTTTGCAGTATATCATTATGTCCACCATTTCCTTGTTCATCGCCGATACATGATTCTCTATTATGTTGTCCAACTTGTCCATTAAAACCTTCATCGTTATCAATGATAGATGTATCGAATTCAAATGAAGATGTTTGTATACTTGACAATGGTATGATCAAACATGCCGGAGAACTATGGAAAACGAATGACTGTCAATCATGTCTATGTCCGCGTGATGGTACTGGTCAAATTAAATGTTTTTCTCAAATATGTAATCAACAATTACAATGTTCGAATCCTGTTCTTAAAAAAGGACAATGTTGTCCATTTTGTCTTCCACCAACAGCTGCAATAGCCGTTTGTATTTTTAATTTTGTCCAATATCGTTCAGGAGAACATTGGAATGTAAGTTGATATGATCTTTTACATGTCTTTTGTTTTTGAAAATTTCTCCTTTTTTATTTCGACACATTTTCAGGTAAGTGAATGTCATCAATGTGAATGTTCACTTGGAACCATTGTTTGTCATCAACATAAATGTCCTACATTAACTTGTATACATACGGTAACATTATCTGGCCATTGTTGTCCTATTTGTCGAGATCAATTATCTTTTATTAATGATCAAGAAAAACGTATGTTGGAAAGAAAGATTTTTATTTTATTTTATTTCTTTTAAAAATTATTCTAGTTCCAATATCTCCATCTCATTTTGGTTTTTCAATAATTATTATGTTTTCTATTCTTGTTCTTATTCTTGTACTTGTAATTATTATACTTATATTCGTTTTATTAAGTGTAGGACGTCGATCGATATCATCATCGAATCAAATTTCTAATCTAAATCAACATTCGCCTAAAGTTCCTCCTCATCATCCAACAATAATTAATTCCAAATCATCAAATATGTTTTCATATCCATATGACTTAATGTTAATATCACATGATATGAAAAATACTAAGCAAATATTATTGTCATCAGGTAATATTCCATTGACATCAATTGAAGAAACATCAACGAATTCAATTATTGGAACGAATACAACAGGGACAAGTTCAATAAATAATGAACTTGAACCTACAACATGGAATGAAGACGATACGCTAATACTTCACTGTAGTACAAGTAGTAATGATGGTGATTATGAACATACAATACTTCACACGGACAATGTAGAATCTCGTCAACAACAATCATCTCATCCACAATTTCAAATGGTTACTGGACCGCCAACTATTATCTATGTCTAATATAACAATATTGAGATGATGATTATATATATATATATATTTTTTTTGTATATAGACTCTCAGATAGACGTAGAAATATTGTCGTACTACAGTATCTTGTGGAATGGTGAATGAAGTGTATGTAACGATGAGATTTCACCTTTTCAAACACATGTCAACATACACATTAAAATAAAATAAAATAAACTGTTTACACTGAAATATTATCTTTTTATTTGAATTTCTTCTGTTTTGTTTTTTCCAAATTCGTAGTTTTTTGTGAAAATTTGTATCGAAGAAGAAAATGTCAAATGATACACTACACTTCTTTTCTCGATCAACTGATAGCCTCTGGTTTCGTTAAGAAAAATGCAAAGAATGATGAAAATATAAAGACGAAATAATCATATAGTAGAATGTAATGAAGCTATTTTGATGATATTAGTGTAGACATAGAAGTATGTCTGCCTAATAACTGAGCATGTTATCTATATTATTCCATGCTTAGATTCAAATTCAATGATTATTATGTCTATGTCAATTATTGATAGTCTCTTGGCAAGAATTTTTTATTTGTTTGATCAATATCGTACGATTATTTTTATATTGACTCTTTTGAGTATGAGTAGTATCTTCTATGAATAGACGTTCTTCGTTTAATTTGATATTTTCAGTCATAGCAATCAAATTATTTAATAAATTCTGGATGAATCATTTATTATATTCAAGTAAGCAATCTATGCAAGAGAAAACAATTCTTATTACGGATGATAATGCGGATCTTGGATATAAAACGAGCAAAGATCTTCTTCGACGAGGTTCGATAAAATCTATTCTGTTATTTATAACTCGTAGTATGTATGTAGGTGCTCGTCGTAATATGGATAAAGGTCATCAAATATTGATTAAACTTTATCTTGAAACGAAATGTAACGAGAAAAATATTCGATTGATGAAATGTGATCGATCATCTTTTGATTCGATTCATAAATTTGCTAAGTTATTTAATAGTGAAGAAGATCGACTTGATGTTTTAATTTGTAATGCTGGTCTTATTTATACGCCTAACATCTGTAGTAAAGATGGATTAAATTATGTCATGCAAGCAAATTATCTTGGTCATTTTCTAATAACAAATCTTCTACAAGATAAATTAAAACATTCGCGTCCAAGTCGAATTAGAAATGTTTCATCGAATGCACATGAATGTAAAACAATAATCAAGACCTATATACTTCGAATAGACTTTAAAAAGAACTGTTTTGCTTCTTTCTAGATCCTCCAGCAACGGATGGCTTGACAACATTGACCAATTTTAAAACAGATGCTATATGAGGTTCGTATTGTCCATCGAAAGTATGTCAAATTCTATATTTCTAAAAACTCAAACATGATTTACTGGGTGATTTTTGAATTTTGTTTTTCTGTATTTTTTGTTTTGATTCGTTCGATAGATCGAGGTGTACATGCATTTGCATGAAATCTTGGATGGTTATGCGCTTCATTTCAAGATATATTACATCCAGCACTTAGTACACAGTTTTTCATCATTACTTATCCATTATTACATGAACTAAAATTCTTTTTTTGCTAAAACACCATACATAGTTACACGTACAATTATCTATTGTGCTGTTGAACCATCATTAGAACATACCCATGATTTATATTACGAGTATGTATTTCATTGATTAAATAAGATCACATACATATATATAAATTGACTTATTTCATTCTTCAAGGAATTATGCTCCAGTTAAACCTATGTCATTATCTACAGATGACAAATCAACTGAATATTTATCGGAACTAAGTTGTGACGTTGTTGGATCATAAAATGACGTGTGTTCTAATTGAAATAAAGAGAAATAATCACAGTCGATTGTCGATCAAGGAAGGTATAGTCTTTTGAAAGACTTATCGACAAATAACATCAATGTAAAAATTGTTAATAAGTAACAACAACTCCAAAACATAGTATCCCTAAGGACATTTTTGAGAAATGGCAGCAACATACGGACTGTTTTGTTCTATGTCTATCAAACATTACCAAATTTAGAGAGCATAAAATAGCTTAGATTCGTATTTCATTGTTTCAATGATTTATTTTAATCATAATATTAAATGTGATCTTCGACATTTGAGCTTATCTTTTCTGTAAGAAATGATTTTAAAGAAAATAATTGAACTTCAACATTAAAAAGATAATCACAATGAACATCTCTGATGACAACGAATGATATTCTATTCTGTTTATGGATGATATTCTGATTCGGTTATTTTAGTTTTTGTATCCTTTATCCGAGACTAGTCTTAATTAGCAAAGTAAAACTATATCTGTTTCTCAATAATCGTAGGCTGCAATGAGTGAAACTTCAAAAACAAATACAGTATATTATAGTGCATCAAAACGTCTCTAACTATTAATGGAATACCTAAGGTTTCAGAGTCATGCTTGACTCATTAATCAATAACATTTGAATACTGGTACATACTTTATTTTCATCTGCAACAATCATACATACAATCGATTTCTTTCGCATTATTCTTGCGAAACAGATAAAGAGAACAGGCATATCATTTCGGACAGAAAGATTTCTTCAACTTAATATTCTTAGTGAATCTACGTTTTTCAATACAGTTTGAAAACATATTGTTTTCTTTTTCATTCTCTCCCGACATAAAACGAAATGAAAAATTTTTCATCGTATGAGGATCAAGTAACAAAATGTTTATTGGAGACGTTTAGTTTTTTTGCATGTCTTCTTCTTGAGATTCGTATTGAAAACATACGACTCTTAGGAAATTTCTAGTACATACATTACTCTTTCCCATAAGACAATCTTATTTTACGAGATATTCCCAAGTGGAGAACTATCAATTAAAATTTTAAGCAATTACTTTTACGTTGTCTATTCTGTTTGAGTCTTTGTATACATTTGTTCGTACTGAGTAAACATACGCTCGACATCTAAAATGCCATTCTGCAATTGTGCATGCATGTCATCAACAGAACCATTTTGACAATTGACCTTTTGGAAAACGTTTGGAGTACTCTATTCAAACAAGTAACAGTGCATATGTCTGTATTGTGGGCGAAAACAACTACAATTATTTACGGAAATAACACATTCCCTATATGGTCTTCATTTAGCAACAGATACCTAGTATAGAGAGAAAACAGATTTGAAGTGGTATAGGAACTTTATTCCTTTCATATTAGTTCCTTCTTCCAATAAAAATGAACGATGATCAATCTCAATGCTATTGATTTTCAATATTCGAATATATTTTTCCTCTGTAACACTAACGTCGCCATCAGAATACTGAAATTTCTTTTAACAATAACCGATAACCTGCACAGAGTAAAAATTAATCTTGAACTCTCCGAGAGGAACAGTTTCTTTTTTGGCTCATATTTCTCTTTGATGATAATTATCTTGCTATCAAATGTTTATTCCATACCGATGAATAACTAATTAAATATTGAAAATTCTTCGTACCGTTTTCTAAGCTATGTCATAGCGTAATTTTACTTATTGTTATTTATACTATCAACGCTCTTAATCGGCATGTAGACCTTGTAGGATACGATCGGAAACTGAATATGGTCGAGTTCGAATCCAAGTCCGAAATAAATGTGAAAACCTCGGACTTAAAAGTCCGACAGTTACGTATGTGTACTTCGAAAAATGAATGAGACAAATCAGCCATTCTAGAATATGTGCACGGAAGAAGTATCGTGGTAAATGTTTTTCGGAAACCCCAACACTACTGGTCAACTGAGACATATCTAGGCAATTTAGTTTCGGGATTCAGTTTTTGTGCATTTTGAGAACTTTTTCAGGCTATGCGTTTTTAGAAAGCTACGCTTTTGTTCAAAATTAATATCAGATTCGGAATCAGTGTTAAAAACTGAGTCGATTTTTACACGTTGTGGATAATTCTGAGAAAAAAATTTTTTTTCTGAAAAAATCCATGTACCCCACCTCAGGGATTGTTCCGTGAAAAAGGACAATTTTGTTGATAACTCAGCCATTACTTGCCGGATCCTTCTCATCTTCGAACTCGGCCGAGATATTCATCAGACAATTCTGTGTACAAAATTTCAGCTCAATCGAATGTATTTGTAAAGAGTTTTGGTGAAAACGGCCGGATACACTGACCGGTTCTAGAGTATACTCACTTTTTGAGTACACAAAAATTGGTAAAACTGCCTTGTTGAGATTGAAACGTGGAACTCGCATACTGAATAATTTGACAGGCTCTTTTTCCATGGACCTACACCGTGGCATCCTTTCTTATATAACTAGGAAATTGATAAGTTAGGAAGATTAAGTTTTTCAAAAGAGTATTAAGTAAGTAACTAAAGAATTTTTGCACTATCTATGTCAATAAATTAATTGAGTTACGATATCAAAAAACGATAATCATAATTGATAAGGCTTTAGTAAGATCTTCACATGTGAATATCTTGGAACAGATATTTAAAAACATCCTCGTCACAAATCTATCTGATTGGAATAAGATTTGGCTTACCCGGTTATTTCATTATGGGAGATTCTTGAGAATGATTCATCATTGAATTTCGACCGAACCGTTATTTTAGATCTTGAAAAGCGATATGTGTGAATGTTTCTTCTATTCATTCTTTTTTTGTTATGATGGTTTTTTTTCGTAGAAAATTTAATTTCGAGATGGTTAATGAATTTTTTGATCAATCAATGATCATCACTGCTCATTACGTTTTAACAAAATACTTTATGAGAAAAATCAAAATTAGTCTTTACTAATATACATAAATGCAATCAGATTTTGTTTTTACGATTTTTTTCGTTCAATCAATGTATTCAGTGGTGTAATACTTATGGCTCTTGTCATATTTGAAAATAATAATTGAAAGAGATATATTCTTTGTTATTTGCTTGTGCTTTTCGTGGAGTATAAGCTCAGGTACGATTAGCGAACGCCTACGCTCACAAAAAGTGTAGATCTTGATGTTAAATTACTTGTTTTCAATGCACTTGATAGATTGAAAGAACATATTATATTCGCTTACTATGCTACTGAACCAATTGACGTAAAATATTAATCATACTTGTATTATTGTATACGAGTGATACAACGAATTATACGTGGTAAATAACACCTACAACAGATCGATCAATTTTTATGCAGGCTGATGAAAAATAGATCTTATTATCGAGCTCATACACACATATATATACATATATAGCTACATAGAAAAGAGAATATTAAACAAGTAGAGCCTTACGATAAATGTCATAATAGCATCTATGATTTTGATCATGCTTCTATAACTTCTAAGATATGATCAAAATCTTTTGTTTTTTGAACAAACTATCTTGGCAATCGAACAAATGTATGAATTTTCAACATCAATATAAGAAATAGATAAAACATAACACTGCAGACCGTGCAATCACTGAATTTGTAATACACGTTCAATAGTGTGTCATCGATTTATGTAGTTACGGTTCCCGTTCTTCTTCGGCTATACATATTGATTGCTGCAAATTATCGAATGTTTGCATATGGCGCAGTAGAAATTACAATAACACGTGATTTTAATCTCTACTAGAGGAGAATTTTAAATTCTACTGGAAATTTTTTCTCAAGAAGAATTGTAATTTTTTCTGTAGTAGATATTGAAATCCACGTTTTTTTAAATTGATGATTCGCAGAGGCATAGATATTATTTATTAATAAAGTAGATATCAGCAGTAGAATTTTCTGAATGTGTCAAAAGGTTTACATCTATATATTTGAATAAAATGTTTTTTAGCTGGATGACATTTTGTACCGAACGGTACTTTAGCTGCTTTATATAGGCTCCTTTTTGTAGTCCATCCACCATAACAAGCATAAGCTTCAACTGTCAAGCAAAGCCAAGTACTAACATAATCTTTACAAGTTTTAATAAAAGTTTGTGTCGGTAATGTTTGATAAGCAATAGCGCGAAATCCCGGAAAATTACATCTTCTTTGATCTAATAGATCATTAACTTCATATCTTGAAGGTAGAACACAGTTTTCTGTGCAAAGATGATATCTTTATGAACCCAAAATTTAAAGTGAGCTTCATCCAAACCATTTTTCAATACCAATTTGATATTATTATATACAGCTTGTTTAATAACAACTTTGACACGAAATTTCTCGCCTACAGATTCAATATGTTTATCAAGTTTCGAATGAAATAACTCTATGCTATTGTATATTAGAACTTTTCCTTTTGAAGATGTCACGAGAAATGTAGGTTAAATATGCAAGATTTTTTCTCATTTTGTTCTACATATTATCACTAGTGAAAACGTACATTTCAACATTTACTACAGAAAAAATTACAATTCTTCTTGAGAAAAAATTTCCAGTAGAATTTAAAATTCTCCTATAGTAGAGATTAAAATCACGTGTTATTGTAATTTCTACTAGTAGAATTTAAAATTCTGCTAGATTTTAATTTCTACTGCGACACATATTGATCATATCCAAACGTGTAATCCTTTCCAATGAATAATTTCTGGAAGATATTTCGTCAGTTATTATAAATATCAGTAGTCATGATCGAAGCTAAACTCTATGGTTGTAATACCACACAGTTTTTTTTTTGTCTTTGCGTTTATTGTAACACTCTGAAGTGCTTATAGTACCACACCGCTTGAATGCGTGTAGCAAGCAACATATTAGTTTATAAATTTTTCATGCTCGATAATTTGATCGGATTCATTGAAAAATGTTGAAAGGCTTTCATATTATTCGAAAGAGATTTTAAATGTGTTTCAACCTTGTTCAGAGAAATTGAATATTGATGAATAGATAAGATATATGTTTCCAGGATTAAATCGTGTCCTCCCTCTGGAACAAGCAGAGTAGGGCATAAACAACGAATCTATGAAACTTTTGAACGTTCAGTTGAATGTGGAAATTTCAATAAAAATCTAAGGATCAATTATCAATCGATGCAATATTAATTTAATGTAGAGTATAGCACATAACAAATGATTATAGAATGTTTAATAGGAAACATCTGTGTCTATCCTCATGAAAATAAACTATGGATTAAAGAAAAGAGCAACTAAAAGGACACAAGAAATAGAACAAAGTGTGCAAAAGACAGAGAGAGAGAGGGAGGGAGAGAGACCAGAGGAAGGATTAACAATGGCCTATGCCTACCCTGTCTCCAAGAAACAACGTACAAGTAGTTTCGAATACATTAATAACACTTATGTCTCAAGAATTCAAGTAAATACGGATAACATCAAATGCGTACGCTTGAAGATATTGAATTGAACAATACCGACCTTGCTAATGTGAATACGAAAGAACTAACTGAACATAATGATGACATTGAACCAACGACCGAACAATTGATAACCTTGGAACACATTTCTAAACATATACCGTTTTCAGCCTGGTTGATTGTCTTCTGCGAATATTGCGAGCGTTTTGCCTTCTATGGTTTTTCTGCTCCTTTTCAGAATTATATCCAATATGCAATACCAAGTCCAGGTGATAAACAACCGGGTGTTCTCAATCGCGGGCAAGCGACAGCCACTTCTCTAACAGCATTCTTTCGATTTTTTGCTTATATCACACCGATTGCCGGTGCCATTCTGGCCGATCAATCATGGGGAACATACAAAACGATTGTTATCGGTTGTGTAATCTACATAGTTGGTCTTCTCGTATTGGTCTTAACCAGCATACCACCTTCTATTGCGGCCGGTGTTGCCTTTCCAGGATTGATCATATCGCTGATTATTCTAGGAATCGGCACTGGTGGCGTGAAAAGCAATGTAAGTCCACTCATGGCTGGCTGACCAATATACAAGAACAAAGCCTGTTGCCAAAGGTAAACACAAGATCATGTTTATAGAAAGATCAATTTTTTTATTTCGTTGTACTTATTGCTGGTAAAACCAAGATAGTCGATCCGAAAGTGTAAGTGTATTGAGTACGTACAGTTGACACCGATTCATTATCTCTCAGTTTGTTTATTTCCTTGTCTTGCATAAGACCATCGCGATTTAGTTTTTTCTCTCAGCAGTATACAAAAAGAAGATTGAAAATTTCACTGCATTGCATAAATGAGAAGAATGAGATGATAGATTTCATACAACGGTCTTGTTTGTATTTACGTAAATCACAAGGGAAAAAGTGATCGTTCTTATGCATACAGAATGTTCTACATCATATACATCGATTCCATAGGGGATAGTAGATTTTCAATAGGCATTCGTGATTTCTTATCTGCAGATCCATGAAAAATGAATGACGGATGATCTTTTTCTGCTAGGAAATACTGCTTTCGAATAGTTTCTCTAGCAAGCAACATATTGATTAGCCTGACACAAGGGTGTCTACTCTATGATGAGTCGAATGATCAGAAACGGATAACGAAGAAGAGAAAAAAATACCCTAGTACTTTTGTGTGATATTCGATTCACATAGTAGTAGAAAATCAGCAATTGCAAACGGAACTATTGACTAGAAAATATCCAACAAGAAAATCTTTTTGCCATATTCGAGTATTCAGACAGAAAGAATTTGAAAAAATATAAACTTTTCCATAAAATGAATAACTGTGAATCTTACATGCAAAACCTATTGTCTTTATCTGTACTCAAATTGTAAGAAAAAAGCACATCTAACATCTTTGTGCTCGGATATATGCTTTGTTCTCGAGTACTTTAATTCCCATGTATAATGAATATATCATGCGATACAGTGCAACATATACACTTTCTTACTATGCGATGATCATTAACAGAAAACATACACAGCTACCGTCTTATGCACGCAAAAAATATACAACAGAGAAGAGAGGAAGGCGATGAACTGATATGTAAAGCATCTCTTCGAGTTTCAGAACAGTGCAATCAATGTTTAATTGGTTTTATTGGGCCATTAATTTGGGTGCACTATCATCAGTTATTACAACAAATGTTGAGAAGTATCATTCGTTCTGGCTTGCCTATCTTATACCTATGGTTGTATGCAGTGGCGCCATTGTCATCCTATTCATAAGCCGTAATCGATACATTCAAAAACCTCCAACCGCTTCGTTGCTCATTCGAGCGTTTTGGGTGGGGCGAACAGCTTTTCGAATGCGATGAAAACTACGTAAACAAGGCAATCGTCAGCATATTTTGGATTATGCGAAAGAAATATCATCAGCCGTCGATCTTGATGGCAAACCATCGGTGACCGAAACGAACAACAATCAGTTTATTGAAGATCTCAAACAAGCTATCAGAGCTTGTCGTGTTTTTATTTTCTATCCATTTTACTGGATTTGTTACAGTCAACTGATGAGTAACTTGGTATCTCAAGCCTCACAAATGAATGTTTGTAAGTTCACTGTTCCTATATTAGAATGATGGATAAAAAAAAAAAAAAAAA
>OENT01002497.1:0-21529 GCA_900239685.1 Rotaria macrura
AACGGTCTGTGATGGGTAAATCGCCTGTCGGTAACTGTCTGTGATGGTGGAACCACCTGTCGGTAACGGTCTGTGATGGTGGAATCACCTGTCGGTAACGGTCTGTGACGGGGGAAGCACCTGTCGGTAACGGTCTGTGATGGGTAAATCACCTGTCGGTAACGGTCTGTGGGGGGGAGGGTCCAAATTTCTACCCTAAACACTTCAACACTCCTTTCAGGTCGTGTTTCACAAAATAGAACCTAAATAGGGGCAGTACTTTATGCTTACTTTATCGGGTAAAACGCATATTCTTTACTCGCGTGGGTAAAAGTAAAAGCTTTCTACTTTAGCTTGTTGGTTAAAACAGAAAAAGAAAAAGAAAATGTAAGCACTTAACCGAAAAGTAAAATGAAGTAAAGTGGTTGTATCCCGGTGAAAATAACGACACTTATACAACCGTTTACGGTCAACTCCAGTCTCGTATTACGATGTCGCCTTACGACTAACGGGGTGACGACAAAATACGGAACGCATACGTATCGCACTTGACCGTAAATGGGTGTATGCGGCAGAAATACGCATAATCGTAACCTTTAATCTGGGTAGCGTAAATTGATTGTATCCCTGATTATGAGCAAAATTAGATAAATTAGAAGATTCATTGTGTTGATGAGCATAAAACATTTTGTCTAACCAAGTTTTAGTCGAAAAATTGAATCATTGTACTTAAAGTTGACTGCTGACTATTTGGCTCAGCATCCTAAATCGATAATACTGCTGCACTACTATCAAGATATAATGCTAGATCACAAAATTATGTAGTATTAAGTTAGGGGAGTTCAGGCTCATTGTTTAGTTTACTTTGAAAAACTAAACTAAAGAGAAAGTATCAGCACTTGAACTCAATCGACTTTTTTAGACTCATCTGAATATCGTTTAATGAGATTACTTTTAGTGAAGTGTGACCAGAATGTTTCCTTGGAATTGGACTGATGCTACTCGAACTAAAGCGGACAAGTGATATGATTCTGGATGTAGGAAGTAATCTAATTTCACTGCAAGTGACTAAAACTACCGGAAAGTGTCAGATATACGGTAGAAAAACATCTGATGTCACTATAATATAGAAGCAGTATTACCGCTGTTTGCTTTGGCTTGTTTTTATGGGATGAAAAAAGAAGTTGAATAATACAGAACGGAAAACTTTCAACTAAAATACGAGTCCCGTCGTTCAATGGTCTCGGGATTTCTTCGGTGGAAAACAGCTCTCACATCTTTGCTCGTGATGAAACTGCTAATGACACGAATGATTATACAGCGATCAGTTAGAGTTCTGAAATCATTCTGGCCGGATTTTTTCTTGTTAAAATTGATGTTAGGTAGAATGCGTATATATTCAGATGAATTTCTCGCTACTTTTAAAAATGTTTTTGTCCCGAGTCTGGTTGAGTCGAGGTTGTTTCCAATTCCGGGATCCGATCAAGCAATTAGCGTTTTAAATTCGATTGATTTTCAGCCTGAGAATACTGTTTTCACGTCGCTACAAGAATGATACTGCAAAGTGCATGGAGACGCTGAAAAATCATTGGAGTACGGCCGGTTTCCTTCAATAACTGAAGATCATGATCGATTAATTAAGGATATTTGCCCCATTCGAAAAGTACGAACCCTGTTCCACATCTTTTCTAACGATTTCTCCAATATTCAGTGACCGAACGATCCACCTCGGTATTAAGAATAAGGAAGTCGAGAAAGAAAAAGAAATTGTTTCTTACTCCTCTTATAGGTACTAAATAGCTTTGTTCGAAACTGAGTACATCGAAAGGTAAATTGATTCTGGTTTTCTATGCAGCTTTGGATCAGTGCTAACATCGGTAGAAATCGATCCAATGTTGATATACAACAAACAACGCCAACACTTCGCTTGTAACTAACTATCTATGTATTTGCTTTGTACATGTCACACATCGTGAAAGAGTTTTTGTTACATCAATTAAGATTAAATAGTGCTAAAATCTCATGATCGTATTTTAAGTTCTCGCTAATCTAGCAAAGTATGTAAAACTTGATGAATAAACAGTTTCGAATGTATATCAAGAAAGCAACATTCGTTTGACTAATAACAATAGATACAAGGTGCTTCACGTGTTAATGTCGCAGAGGTTGAGCTAACAGCTTCCTTCTATGAGTATATTAGTACATTAAATTCTATAGAAAAGCTTGTTAGCTCAGTCTCTTTGGTGCTAAAATGTGGAACTCACATATATTTAGCTTCATTATAGTAGTGAAAAATACAGAAAATGTAATAGCACGAATTTGTTGTGTCGTCTCTCTGTGATGGGCACCTTATTCTCCATTTTCATTTTTCTAATTATAAGCTTGGAAATAAACGGCAAATAAAGCTGTACCATATTACGATTACGTAATGCTAGTCGTTCAGGTCTGTAAGGATGACTGTTTGTAATGTGGATAGGAGAGTTTCAAAAACCTAACTCTTAAAATTCAACCTTTTTTGTATTATACATAATACTGATAAGAGTATCTATTATTTCTCATAGGAATATTTTGAATTTAAAGAACGTTTTGGAATGCTTTGAAAAATTGATCTATATCAAACGTTATCACTAGTCAATGCGTAATATTGCTTCCATTCATGATGAATATCATTAAATATTATTCTTTTAACATTTATCAAATTGGTCAGATCATCGAATGACTGATTTTTAAAATAAGCATTTGAATATTAATCTAAACGTTGAATGAGCATTTTGTAGAAGAAAGACGGCAGGAAAAAAATCTTAACAGTGATATTTTTCCCTTGATGGTTCAACTGAGAACTTATCATCGATTTATCTTAATGATGTTTGCAATATTCTAAGGATTCTGACTACTATAAATATGTAGGAATTAATCCCTTTTCTTTATTCAATAGATTCAATTTCATATCTTCAAGTCAAATTATGAACATTCGTATGACGATGTCTTCATTATTGACTATAAATGGTTTCCTCACAATACTCATTTTAAGTTGTTTTGTGTCTAAATCTCATGAACAACCAATAAAACGTGATCATATGTGTGGTCGAATACGTGAAATTCTATGCGTCAGAAATGTTTTAAGAAACATAGCAGCAATTAATGTGCCAATTCAAGCAATAGCGGCTGAAATTGTGGCAGATATCAAAAGCAGAGCTCAAACTATGAATGAAGTGAAACGTTATTCGAATTTTCAAATGCCCTCGATTGGATCCCAAATACCATCACTTGAACATCATCATAGTTTTTCTGAAGTGAATAATATTCACAAGGTAATTGTTTCTTTTGAATCTAAATATTACTCATTTCTATTTTGACGTGTAGAAATTTCTAATTCAACTTATATCAGAAGCACATGATGCCATCAGTTTCTATTACAATTCTATCGGTGAAATATTGACTATGAACAATACAAAATCATCGAGAATAAATGTTTGGCTAGAACAAATTCAAAACTATCTTCGATTCGATATTATTTGTCAATATCGAGATGTTCTAAGTGTTTATTCACAGGGATGGACTTCAATAAATGAAACAGGTCGAATGAAATTTACTTCGGTGGGTCATAGAATTTCACAATCAGTTGTTCATGATACTTACTCAAATATTACTGTTCCATTTTTATGCCAATCGCTGAATATAATATCTACTGTTATTGATAGGATTGAACTCAAATTTGTTTAATAGTAAACCAATGTGAATGTATTCAAGAAAACTATGTACACTTTCAATGTTTCATGTAAATTTTTTTGCTAATAAAACGATGACTGATTTTATAGTATGCATCGAAAATCAATTTCTTTTATATAATATTCAGAGGTTAAATATCATTCCAATTAACGTTACCGTAAAAAAGAGAGTTTACTTTTAGAAATATGTGGACGAATAACTATCGATATTATTTTCTTGTTCAAGTATTAGTTGAGACCATTCAATGGATGAGCGCACACTAAATAGAACCCTTGTGTTATATCTTCCATCGTCGTAATACATATGAATAAAAGAAAATTCATACTCATTTGTTGCAACACTCTTCACCATACAGAAAGCTTAGAGGATACTTTATCATTTTGTCAATAAACACATGAGATACTTCTATTGAAAAAAGGGCTACTCATCTCATATAAGACAGCTCTTGGCCTAATTCTAAATCAACTTCATACCTATATGGACTATAACAGCAAAAAACGACTCAGTAAATCAATCGTTTAAGTATCATATTGGCAAAGATTATCGTTACAATTGGCCCTATTTGAACTCCTCATAGTCTAAAAACAGAGTGTAATATCATAGTTAGAGTTCTTCGATAATATCAGATAATTTTATCTACTGTTATTCATGGTTCCCAATTACTTTTGAAAGTGTGAGGGGCTAAATTTTTCCAGAAACTTTAAGCTGTTTCGGCAGATAGTATGCAACAGACCGCATTTATTTCATAATATCATAATCTAAGTTTGTCTTTATTAAAAGAAAGTAAAAAAAAATATTTCAAAAAGCTTTTCAAAACGCATTCTCTCTCAGGTTCATTTGATTAGATTGAAAAAATAAAGTTGCGTTTCGTGACTTCGCACTCCCTGGGATTTTTATGAAATCTTGAACTATGAAATCTATTGCATCATCTGTTAATTCTATGTCAAGAGTAGATAACTTCAATAATATTTCGACAGTTGTATGATTTAATCGATTTCTTAACCAGGTTTTTATCCGTCGTAGAGCACTAAACATTCGTTCAGGTTCATTCAAACCAACTGCAAATGTTCCAAGTATTAGATACAATTGAAACCGTTCTGGGCATTCTTTACTACCAAATTTTGTGAGTCTTGATAATATTGATGGAATCGAATTAATACTTTCAACAATCTTCAGGAAGGCATAGATATCATCTTTTAAATATTGCGTATTAAGTAATGGCTTATCAGTTCGTTCGTACACTTTTCCATCAACACTCTTGTGTACCTACGTGCTAAGAGATATGCATTTTGTTATTAACGGGCTGCTGATTAACCCTGCAGGTAAAACTTGTGTAGGATAAGAGACTACGCACAAATTGTGAATCAGTTGCTTTGCTTCAGAATACTAACGATCATCTAATGCTTTTAAAATATTCTGAACAAAACCATTGCCGATTTCTTTGAATTTATATTCATCAAAGTCGTTTTTTGGTCATTATTGTTGACATCTTGTTCTATGTGATGTTGATTGAGTTAATGGAGCATATTGTTTAATATCATTTAGCATGGCCTTGAAAGTAATCAAGTCGAAATTGTTTATTGCATGTGCTATTGTTTCTCGTGCTGCATCAACACTTACAGCGAATTCATCCAAAAATAATCCACTTTTTTCAATTTCTCTTAAAAATTTCATAGCTGGACGAAGAATATCTCGTAAAAGATGTATTTGAAATACAATCATTGGTTTCATCAAATCAATAACATATCGACGTCGATCAGATGAGCCAGGTGCTTCTACTTGAGCTATTGTTGCAAAATTCATAATTATTGCTAGATAATGGTGGCAAGAAAAACTTACAATTTCAAATGATTAAGACCACCTTGTCTCACTCGGTTTTTGGATGCTATGTCCTGTTAAATTGAATAATTAGTAGTAATTGCTATCACCGAAAAGATTTGTACTTTTTTCACGTGAACCAATGACTTTTTGACAATTAAAAAGTATTTCTACTCTACGTGGACTATCATTCAAATAGATCAAAGGCGACTTTATAGTATCAAATGCATCATAGAATGAATACTCAACGGCATCCTTTATGCCAAGATTGAGTAGATGAGGTCGGCAGTAAATATAAATATCCCCAGCCTGATAAACGACTTTTAATATGACCTTGTGATTGAAACTGCATACATGCTGCTCCATCATGCATTTTAGCAATCATAATGAGCTCTTTTCCTGCCTGTTTCTGCAATTTATTTATTACGTCTTCCACGACATAGAATATACCTACATGAGATAAACAAAATAGTTGAATATTTCATCATATTAGGTTAAATCAAGCTACATTCACCACTTGTATCATTTATAAGATCTAACTTAAATATCTCTTCTTTGATCACTCCAGTGTCTTTCTCTACATATCTTAAACATGTGCAAATCGTTTGTCTTACTGATATGTCTGTAGTTTCATTGATAATCAAATTAATAAATTCTGTATTTTTCATTGAAGATATTTGTTCATGATTAATATAACTATTGATGCCCAGCAGCCATTTCGATGAAGGTTTATGACTTCAGTATCTAGTTACACAGATAAAACTAATGCTGCATGATTCTATCATTTCCAAATCCTACCTTTCCTTCATGCTTGACAACTTTAGCCATTCGACGATACCAGACATTCGAATTTCTTCATTAATTCAATGAAAGGCTTAAACTTCGTAACAGGCATTTCTTCTTTAATAATAAACCATACGACACAAAGCAGAGTATTCAAATATTTTTTTGTTTGATTTTCTAAATTTAAGCAATTTAATTGACAAACTATTTTGCCGTTTTTTTCTACGATTTGTGTAGCCATAGTTCTCTCACGGCTTTCTTTGTGTAAATTACTATTTCTGTGATTTTCCATACCTATAAAACGTTCAACTATAGTGCAGTTTCTTTATGAAAAATACTCAACCAGATAAATCCATGTGCTTAAGTTTCCAATATGGCCTCACCACAAAGGCTCCTCTATCGCGTTCAATTAAAACATTGCTGGTTGCAAATTCAGCACAATCAATGCATATTAATCCATATCTGTTATCGGTGTATTCGGCTCGAAGCCATTGGCAATTTTTCGAAAACCACTGTCGCCTTGGTTTAACTTGTTTCTGATTATTATCAGTCTAAGGTATTCTGATTAGCGGGAATCGCGGGGGGGGAGCTGTCGTGGCTAGCCCCCAACAAAAATATAAGAAGTAAATTTTGTTTCTGCAAAAATTTAGCCCCTCACACTTTCAAAAGTAAGCGAGAACCAGAGATCCGAAAATCGCCGAGTTTACTCGCCTTGCCTCGTCTTGCACCGCCACGAGGCAAGGCGAGTCGGCATTTTCTGCACCGCGGCGAGCACGAGCTGACTTTGCAAATCGCCGAGTCGACTCGCCTATACTTAGAATGTTATTTTTGATGAACAAATGGAAAATCTTTAAGGATACCTTTCGATTTTATGCAGCTCTTTCTAAGCGTTTCCATTTGTAGTGAAGTTTATCGAATTGGGACAATAACTTAGTGTGCAGGGTGTTTCAACGATCAGCTTAAAAAAGAGAACTATATCTCTACAGAGTGATGAACAAATTATCTGATATTTTTCGTAATGGTCGAGGATACTTCCAAGCTTCTATTCAAGTGGTAGCAGCTTATTAACACACTTGAAACCTTGTATCATCTACTCGAACACGAAGTTTGACCTTTTCCAACATAGTTATTCTATTAGTCGTCAACCACAAAAAATAGAAACGTATCCCAAAGTTTATTCGCAAAATCCATTTTGTAGAGATTGCCGTACTGATCATTTTGGTTTGAAAATTGTTCTATTTTTATCAAGAAATAAAGGTATCTGAGTCATAGTACTAGAAAATATCGTATGATTGACAAGTACTATTTGCCGTTCTCCAGTATTTTGACTCGAGGAACACCTTTTCTTGATGAACATGGGACATCTGTTAACCAAAATGATCAGCAAATAAGACCTCTAAAAATATGATTCTTCAGTAAGTTCTCGAATAGAGTTGCTAATTTGTTGACTGTCCACAGGATTACTTTATAAAAATTCAACTAAAATCAATGATGTTTTCAGATCTTTTCAGTGCAAACAGATTTTAGAGGATTATGCGAAGTTAGATAAAATAAAGAAAACTCAAGGATTCAAATAAAGTATTACATCATTTTGAAAATCTAAGAACAGAGGAATTTGGATCCGATTGTAGAAACCCCAAATTTATAGTTTATCTTTCGTATATAAATGTGAAATTTTATCTTTTATATTAGTGACAATAAGTCTAATTGGTGTTATTAAACCTTTTACTGATGAATAATAACTTTGAAGTATCTCTACCATTAGAAAAAAAAATTAGTTCATTTGATCATAATCCTGTGCACCTATGCAGTTTTCTTTTTGCTAGATGACCTTTAGCACACTCTGGATACACGTATATTTAATTATTCAGTCTAGTCCAACTATTGCACTGACGCAGTTCTCATAGCATTGTTTATACGCTCAGTAAAAAAATGAACCATCTTTATTTATTCGATTATCATTAATATGTTTGTTCTTTTAACTTATTTAAATGTATACAATGTTCTTTATTTGATTGCATGAAATTAAAAGATAGTGATTGTTATGGGTGGTTGAAAAACTACTTAAAAATAACTATTTTATTATAAACTCTAGGCGAGGCGGTGGCGACTCGCTTTTTTGATTGACTCGCGGATCTTTGGCGGGAACCATGTCCATTGCTTTTTAAAAAAGCATATAAACAGTTTACTTTCTCTTCAACTAGTTATTGATCTGCTGCTTATTTGGTTACTTCTGCAAGTTTTAAAGCAACATGAATCACTTTTTCTTCGATCATAAATCATTAGAAAATGAGAGATCCTCAAAAAGTGTCATTCTGTCTTCATCATCGAGCAGTCAATTAGATCTCTGTTATAATTGCACACGATCAGCCTATTTGAATATGATTGATTGACAAACAGAAATTGCTAGTGTATTTCTCAATTCGATCGATCTTTGCATTGATCAATCGTAAGGTTTAATAATGTCCCTTTCAGACATGAAATATATTTGCAAAGAGAAAGAAAGCGATTGGAGACATTACAACAAGCAGTATCAATGAGAAAGCTTTGATTATCTGACATATAACTCAACGTGAAACTTCTTCATTACGGTTCGAAATAGTCCTCTTGCACAATACTCTCATCTTTGTCGAATTCGATTGTTGTTGAGTCTGATTTGTAACCCTTAATTATGTTTTCAATCGCCGAATTAGTAAGATGACGTGATATTAGGAAATGTGAAGTGAAGTCTTTGAAACTTGTCGACCGAACGTAACACGGTGTGTTTGGTATTTGCTTCGGGTGACATAGAAACGGGTTCGTTGTACGACCATAGAACGGGCATACTAATTTATTATTTTTGTTAAAGATGTCTTCATCATCACTAAACAGTTTTGTCGTTTTTGGATCTTGACCGCGTAGAATAGCCTTGACTAAGTGTTTAGCATACTTAGCGGCCATAGAATGTATTCGTACAAAATGAGTGTACAAGACGTGTCGGCGAACGACTTGACCAGTGCATAGACGAGTTAAATGCTTTTCTTTGGTAAGACCAAATACACCATCAAATGTCAATGGACATAATCCACGATAGTTAGCTATCGACGACGATGATATTGATTTCATTGCAACATCGACTGCATCCTAAATAATTTGTTATCATCAAATCTGGTTCTTTATAATTCATGATTATCGACATGTCTATTATCACTGTGCTTTACCTTCGTATTATCCACTGGTCGGCTAAAATAAAGTATTTTAAAGATATGAAGGAATCTTCTCACATACAGCAGAAAACTTACTTGAAGAGACACATTCGTGTGGAGCTATCACCAATATCCATTGAATTATGACTAACTTCAAGAATTAGATTAGAAAATTTCATGTTTGGATTGGCTACGAATATAGACTTACTTGTTTCCATTGTCATTGGTTTTTCTGAGACGTCTAAACAGACTGAGAGATAATGAATAATCGATTGAACAAAACATGGAAAATCTATTCAAGATATAATACGTACATGTATTATGAACAGAACAACTCGATTCATCGAGATTAGACGATCTGAAATATTCAACCATTGAAATGAACAAAGACAAACGAATAATGACTTACTGTGATTCTTGTCGAGAATTACATAATATCGACTCTCCTAAAAATTCTTTTTCACTACTTTCAGATGCTGTCTCATGGTGAAGAGCCGTTGAATCAACTGATGAATATTGACATGAATCATTCTTAGCTGAAAGACATAAAAAGATCGACGTTGACCAATAATCTAAAACGAAATAAAACTGACCAACTACTGAATAGTTTTCTACCAGCGATGATTCCACTTGAATTACCACTTCGTCTACAAGAAAAAAAGAGAATTCGACATCAAGTTTCCCTTCAAAAATTTTACTCTTTTGATTTGCTGCAATAATCACATGGATTTGATCGAGAATAATCTGTATGTCATCAGCAGATGATGAAGTTGTAAGTGCACTTTTTGCTGTTTCCAACAGTGTCTTGTGTTGTTCAATTATACGCATCTTTTCCTCGATTATCATTTCGAGTGTGGATGAAACAGATGTCAATTGAACCAAATATGTTTGCAATCGTTGTTTGTTTAGTGTAGCTTTTTCATCGTGTTGAATCAAATGAGTTAGACAGATGAAACGAATACAACAGTGACATTCGTACAGTGACTTTGTTTCACTGGTACACATCTCATCAGCACACCGTCCTACTTGAGGCATATCTAGAAGATAGAAACTGATTAGAAAAGTCCATTAAGTTGTATACGAATTTGATCTGTTGTTCTTGTTACGTCAAAAAAGAGTGACCTGGTTTAAGTTTTGCATTTTTTTTTGTTTCTTTTATTTAATGAATCTACACACACTCCCAGAGAAAGATTACAATTGAAAAATACCATTAAACGGTGTTTTCCATTGAAATTTGTGCTTAGGTTTTTTTATTTTATCCGCTTTCGTTTCATCAAAGTCCTTGTTGCATATCTGACTCTGTATATTCTCTCAATATATTTGATGCAAAAAATCACACTATAATTTAGAATGTACTCTCAGAAAATTGGGCTAACAATATATGAATTTTTCTCAGACAAAAATAAACTAGCAAACATATCCTTTTTCCATAGCATTGATTATGCTCAAATTTGAATGAAAACTATTCAATCATCTAAAGAACAAAATATTTTACTTATCAATTCGAGTTATTTTCATTGTTTCGTAAACATTGGGTGAAATTGAGTGCATCATATAAAGCATTATTTTTTGATCATTTTCACAGCGTGTTGTAATTGTCTAATTCCACTATGAACTTATAAGAATAATGCTTTAACTGATACGTTGGAATCTAATTTATATCAATGAAGTTTTTCTGAGTGAATCATTTTAAACGATATCAGTTCGCTATTCTTTGGCGAGATAATAATAGAAGGATATACGCAAAAAGCTAAATAATGAAGGAAAGCATATTCTAATCTAAACAAATGATGTGCGGAGATTCTTCAATTTAATTCAGACAAGATGTTCAGTTAGGTCTTATATCCACATGACATATAGAATGTGAAGATATCTTACGTATACAGAAATGTCTGTAATGGATTACAGTATACCTGCCTAAGAAAGAAGAATGTTTCAATAAATATTTTATTAGTGAGCAGATGATAAAGCTGTTTACTAAGTGTACGAAACAATGTTCCTCATTTTGTAGCGAACTGCTATAACTTATAGTCGGCATAACATCTACGTAGTTATAAGACCTGATACTCAATATTATTCAAAATAAATTGCAGCTTTGTTTGTTTAAGTCAGTGAGATATGAGAGAAGAGATGGGCTGCACTATTAAATTAAACAAATAATGTATTCGAACGAAAAAAGCTCAACTGTTCAAATTGCTCAAAATCCGAGGATCGATTTTTAACCTTACCTTTCCGTATGTTGTGTAAAATGTTCTCAGTTGTTCGGAAAGCAACAAGTGGCGTATTACACGTAAATCAGTTGCCTTTTAAATGAATCTATTTTACGCTCGTTTCCTTCTTTTCGAACGATGCTTTTCATGTGAGGACAAAGCTTATCATTGACCAATGAAAATATTCCAATCAAATAATTTAGATACGTGAAAAACACAACAATGTTAAAACAAAAAAGAAAAGATAATATAAAATGGTAGTTTAGTGATCGCTCAGGTATATACAGATGTATTAATAAACTAATAAATGAAGACGATAATAAAAATACAAGTTTATCTGGATGAGAAATTTATTATGAATAAAAACAACTAAAAATCTTGATTATTCATTCATTAAATAGATTTATCTTCTTTTAAAGCATTATTGTAACGAAATTGTTAATTGCAGCTTGAAACTGGCTTGATGAAAGAAGAACTGCAACTAGATTAAAATACTAATGTAACAGTTGATCATAAATTGTTCCATGTGAAATTACCAATGAGTATGTGCGTCAACTCATCATTATACATTGACGGTCGTACTTAAGTGAATATATCTTCAAATCTACTACTGGTCTCTCTTTCGAGACAATATAAATGTTAAAGAAAAAAATAAGAGTGATGAAATAAAACATTCCCAAATAAATACGCGATACGTTTAAATATACATTGAAAAATCAGTCATATCCGTGCATCTTTGATGCTTCATTTCACGCTTACATATATGCTTTCGAAGATCTATCTTTTTCTACATTACATTTAAGCATAGATTTTGCTTCAAATACGAACAAGTAAACAGAATGTGAATGACAGTCAAGAACAACAGATAACTTTTCTATTTAAAAAGAATGCATAATAGAAGAAGAGAAAACAATGTGCTGGTCATCACTAAATCAATTCATTAAAATTACATGAAGAACCATTATTCTAATCTGTAAAATAACATCATTGTAGAAAGTAATTATCTTAGTAGTCAATAGAAAAATGTTTTTTTTTTGGAAAGGATTCAGAGTATCGTAAGCTATTTTAATCTAACCATAATATGTCATCAAATTGAATAGTATTTATGTCAAATAATTGAGAATGTTTCGTTTATAAAGTATCCTTAGAGAAAACAATTTTTCTAAAATTATTTATCGATTACCAAATCAATGTTTCATGGGTTGAACATATTGTTTTGCCAGAAAGATGTAATAAAATAAAAATGAACTATCTATTTTGACTTTTCTGGCGATTTTTACTTAACAAATAAATGCTATGATAAGAATAATAATGACTATCACTTGATTTGGATAGGAAGCAATAACTTTTAGCTTTATACACTATTGTGTCCTATTTCGTATAGAAGAATTATAATTTTATCTTTAAACTCTGATTATTCAACTTGATTCAAATTAGAAGGTTAGGTTTATTGATGTAGTTTCAAAATATGATCTAAATTCTGATTTTGTTCTAATAGGGAGAAAACTTGACTTCTTAATCATCTACATTAAAGCTTGAATAATTTCATTGAACCTCATTTTTCTAGAACCACGCTCGTCCTTCAAGAGTTAGAGAAATCAGTGTTAGCAGAGTTGTCTATGACGTGTTGCATATTTGGTGGACAAGAATGAATTTCACTGTAATTGTCTTTAACAATACATGATGCTATTTTCAACTACCGGCATTCGATCTTCAAGGGAAAACTTGAAAATACAATGGGTGTTATAGAAAGTACGCTTCTTCGCTGCATGGGTGATTGTCGATGGGTTTTGGGTATGGATAACGAACTAGCGGAGAGCACCCACTCACGTTATTTTCGAAAAAAGGGTGTGGGTGTTGGTTTCATTTTTCTCTTTCCCCAAGGCTCTCAAGATCAATCAAAAACAGACTAGTACACCTCGAGATGGAAATATAAATCCAATGTATTGCCTTAAAGCTTGTTTTTCAGCAATCGACTAAGTCGAATATTAAATAAAAAGCTGAATGTAACATAGTGTACTTTGACTAGAGGGAAACGGGACATGCAGAGTTTTATTTATTGAAACATTCTGTGTTAACTATCAAACTATTCAAACTCACCTTAACTCTATATTACAACGTTCAGCGGGAAATTAATGAAACGATAGGAAAAATGTGAAAACTGGAAGAAGTAGGGTGAAACGATGAAGAAGCGTTGATAAAATAACTTGAATGATTAATAATGGTCTTAAGCTATGTTTATTCGTTTCTTTTTCGTAATATATGCAATGATGTGATTCGAATTATTATCCCTTCTTTTTATGAATAAATGAATGGAGTGAATTGAGTACTTGAGCCAGTTGTCAATGTTACATAGAATGACTACATTGAGATTACATATTTGTTGTCAATAGTGCCCAAAATGTTCGTCATGGCTCATCACGTCATCATGATCATGAGCCATATTCTTTTAGAAGTCGTAATGATAGCTATTACTTGGTCAATGGCAGTTATCAAAATTAAGATGTCAACTAATCCAGTGTGTTTGTTGACTGCATTCATTTTTATACAACATAAAGGATTTCGTTTCAAAAAAATATTGTAATAATTTATTCATTTCTTCTCAATCAAAATAGCTAGACTAAAATATGTGACGAGTTTTGGTGAATATGGAGGCTCTTATGTGCGGGGTTGCCACAAAACTGCATGAAGAGTTCTCCTATTTTGTCTCTGAAGATATTAGGTTGTAGTATGAATACATACTCTCCTTCTGACCCTCATACCCTAAAAGAAATATTTGCTAGATAAGAAAAGCATATCTACAATATTCTCGATTGTGAAGGTGCATAATGAATCAAATCTAAGAACCACGATGATGTATTAAGCATAGCATGGATTGAATCTGTATGTCTCAATAACTAGTTGTTTCTAGGATCAATCAATTATTCGCTCACTTCATATTCACTCTAACTGGTTCATAACATCTAAAAAGTTTCATAAAACAACAAAATTTCGCGTACCTCTTTATTGAGAAATCTCGTTGGCAATTGTTCGCCGTGTACCTTGCTTAAAAACTAAATCTTAATCACGATTCTTCTGAGAATATTCGAGTAGAGCTGAACTAGCACAGACAACTTTTCCACTGATGATGGGCCTGTAAGTCCATCTCTTTCATAGTTGGTCAGTTCAATTCACTCCCCTAGTGAGAAAGTATTCATAAACATTTACGCGAAAAGTAATCATACTGGAAGATGAAGCGAGAACGTATGAGTACTCACTGTAGGTGCTCACGTGACAATAATGAGTAATCGAATACCACGAATGGGTACGTCATTATAGCTTTTTGATTTTTCTACAAAAGTTTTTGAAATATACATGCCTGATTTCTATGGAGTGCTGTTCTATTTAAGATCTGTTATGTACAACAACAATCGTGTTGTAGACTGAGTGGAGGAAATAGGAGACGACGTACAGTAAACTCTTGACTCAAGCAGAGCGATTCGATAACAAAAACAGTGAATTCTACTTTTTTCAGAGCAAAATGCTTACGAATGAATCTATGTCAAGATAGCTCACTTCCATATGACAAATCACACGACGATATGAACACATAATCGTATCGATTTAGATCCCTTTAATTTAGAAAATATGTAGGATTCATAGTAAAAAAAAGAACTTAATGAATCTTAATCAATATCATTATTCTATGTTATAGGTTCCTCGTACATCCACCACGATAAAAAATAATTTGTTTCGTTAAGCCATTCAACACTTTTACTATGTATTTCAGAGCATAAGATGAAACGAAGTGAACGAAAATAATATATAAAAGTGTCTTTCTTTTCTTGTGGAAAATGAAAAAATATTCAATTTTTAAGAAGCATATAACTCGTTTTTGTTTACCTTTAAGTCAAAGTCATTGTCGACCAAATTTTTTTTTCTTATTAAAAGAAAAACCTTATGATTAATAGACAGATTGTAATTAAGAGAGTTACTTAACAACATACAAATAAAAAACCTAATGACTATTGAATATTTATTTGAAAATCTTATTCTGCTTCTGAAAGCAATATTCACAGCGAATATTTTCTTAGATAAAATAAATGGAATATCACGGTTAAATAAACTGAAAACTGACAAGAGTACGGCACCCTAAATCTTATTATCACCAGCCCATGTGAAAATTCTTCACTTGTGTAAATGCGAGTCTGAATGTGTTTAAATAGGTCCTTGATCGTATGTAAATCGAGCGTATTTGAAACGCGAAGAGGAAAAAGAAACGTGCGCAGCTAAAATGAAATATCTGCCGCATTCGCGTCTCTCAGTTATGTTCAGATGCGTTCGAAAACTAAACGTGTATAATTAAACGCCTTTGGAGTTCATTTTTGAGAAAAAATCCTTTTGTTTGCGCAGATTCGAACTGCATCACCATCTAATTCTCATGATAGTCACCTCTTCTTTGAGGCGCACGAACTTTTAAATTGCACGATGCACGAGGCTAGAACACAAGACATTTGATTAGAAATCTACATACCGTCTTTTCATATAAGGCGACCTAGAATTATTTTAGTTAGATATAAGAAAGGCTGTGAAAAAATTTTAACTATTGATCTTGAATTTATCTTTATATTACTCTCGAAACGATAAAGATAGAGGAGTTTGTTTTTAACCAATATGAATAAGATTCAATACTTGTAAAATTAAAATAAACTTTGATGTATTTTTTGGAAGAAAAAGTTAAATATATGAATGAGAACAATTTCCTTATAAACAAGTATCAAATAAAAACTAATCATAATTCAGTGTGACTCTTAGTTATATTTTATTAGACAAAGCTTTTATTTAACTTTAATTTGTTTTGTTGTGTTTTTAAGTAATTTTAACATATTGTTAAAATGGTAATATTAAATGCAACTAACATTATTCCCAAGCCGATCATACAGAACAGATCAATCCACACAGAAATATTTCACATTTCATATAAAATCTAGGGAAATATTAAAACTCCGGTTGGTTTTATTAATTATTCCGCTAAGAAAATTAGTTTTTCATACCTTGAAACGTGTATAAACAGATTTGAGATACTTGAATTCTGTTGAACGTGTTTAATTACGATTTGTGGTTGCAAGATAGCGAAACGCGTTCTCAGTACGTTTGGAAGTTACATGGATGATCACTTTGTTCGAATATTTCCAAGTGATCAGTTGATGACTTTAGAATAGTGGCTAGCAGAATTGTATATTCTTTTCGAATTTATGCCCAGAACAGCAGTTACACTAATAGATCAAGAGAAGAAGAATGTCATCGTACCTCGTTTGAAAATAGTTTGCTGTTATTTTTTTAACGATCTTTCTCGGTACTTCCTCATTTTCGTCGTAAAGTTCATAGAGTAGACTGTTATGATATGAAAATAAAATGAGTTTTAAATTTTGAAGAGTGGACTACAACGATGGATCGAGACTACAACTGTAAGAGCGGTCGAAGTTTTTATTTCAACTCGTTGAAAGGTTATAAATTTAATCTTGATAGCTTTTTGACCAAGTTTTCTTCGATTTTATCTTGTGCACAATATTTTTCAAAATTCTTTGTCAATGTTTTCGAGTATGACGAACCCAGTGGCAATGCTTATTTGGCTACACAACAAGGTTTTTCCGTATCACTTATGTTGCTACTGGGGATTGTGTGAAATCACTTTTGTATAACATTGCATTGCCAGCCTGAAACAAGTACAATACAATCTCAAAGGACATTTCTGACTACATGTATTACATGTTAGGTTCTGTTTTTTTATGACAAATAGGAAAAGAAAAAGAACAACAATGCATAATCAATAATGTTAGGGTAAGAAAAACATTGTTGTACTGCAAAATAAGCATTGCCACTGGGTTTTTCATAATCGAAAACATTGACAATGAGAATTGAGAAAAATATTGTGCACAAGATAAAGTCGAAGACAACTTGGTCAAAATGCGGTGAGTACGATACTCAAAACATTTCAACGAGTTGAAATAAAAATTTCATCCTTTCACCGATTCTTAGTCTCAGTCCATGTTCAAAACCTTTTTTTGTGGATCGATGCGCTGAGTGAGTCTCTTTCAAGCGGCGAAAATCCTAACTCGATAGGTGGCTATGGTGGAAAGTTATATAGAAAAAAAATATTCACCCATCTTATTTTAAAATGGGCGTTAGAATCAATTTTGATAATATCTAATGATCAATATCGTTTCTTCACCAGATCAGAACTATCATGAAAATTTTCAAAGGAAGTTAGGAGATTTCAGTCATCTGCTATTATACAAAACATGAAAAATTTTCTAGATTTTTGTCAGTCTTTGTACTTAAATTGGGCTTTCATATTATTCTAAAATGTAAAGCAATCATTTTCCTTTGATTTTAATTCTATTTAACGCTGGGTCGAGAATATTTGTTGATCTAAAAAGGACTTTTATTAATTAATGAACAACTGCACTGAAATGAAAACAAATGCCATTCAACGATAAATAGACAAATAGACTCTTCGAAATGATTGAATTTCATTAGTTGTTCTTCGATCTAATCTCGTAACATAGAATAAACGCCACTTCATCTAACCGACTACTTTACCTTTAACTTCATTAACTAAAGAAACTGCATATCAAGAGAAATATTTTAATCAATCCAAGATAAACTGATGAATATATTCATTTCTAATGAACGGCAGTAGGGATGAGAAGTATTTTGATTCTTGATCGGCATATAAGAATATATCATCATTTTGCACCTATTGTTTAAAGTCACACTTTGAGTTTCTTGTCCCCTTCGTTTATTCTGGAGCAGGATTATTTCAATTCTATGAAGAAAAAGTGGAATAAAAATTTGTAAAACGCTGGACAATGTGTTATGAGTAACAAGAACTGTAGAAAACCTTCTGCTGTCATAAATCACTCTTCCTTAGAAATCAAAAAATATTGGAATGAACAAACGAGGGTCAGCATGAAGTTTATTTTTCAGCCATAAACACACGGTGAGTATAAGTTCGACATGGGCTACTATAACCTAACATGATTACATATCATTGAATGAATTTACAATTTCTGATCTAGGGATGGACGACTTTTTTAAACGGAACTTAATTAATGACTTTTCATTAACCATTAATATTAATGATTAATGAGGGATAACTTCTATGTCTTTCTCAGTTCTGTATAGGGATAGTATCAATACTTCTCTAATAGAACGCAGCAGTGCCAGTTAGCTGTGTGTCAATCGAACTGGGCGACCAGTCCAACTAATTATATATATGATCGATTTATGAACTATTGAATCATGGAATAGTTTTTGTATTAGTACATTACAACTATATAATTCAAGTACCATTAAGATAGTTAAAAAAGAGAGAGGACAGATCAGACAATCAATTTTTTGGGTTATCGATATTTTCCTTTACTGTAAGGGCGAAAAATAGTGTTGCTCGTGTTGATTAGAGATTTTCTAGACTTCTCTATAGTTTGCCTCGAACAGCCATTTTTTTGGATTATGATTCTTCTCCACTATGGCAATGATAAAATATGGAATAATTCGAATCAACTTGATTGACAATGAAAAATTGACATTATTTGCCGTGCAAGTTTGACCTTGCTGTTTTCACGTAGCTTTATTCTTCTTCTCATCATTGCAAACTAATTTTTTGCTTTTCTTTAATATTGAATGAAAGAAATGCATTAAAGTTTAAAAAAGTAAGTAAAATACCAATGATTTAGCATGTATTTCTGACGTCAAGAGATCTGATTAAAAACTTATATAATAGAGAGCAGACTATTCATCTTACGAAGAATTTAGTCTTCGTGTTGAATCAAGTAGAGCTGTGAACAATAAGAGAAACAACGTCGTTAATTAGCGAAAATTGTCGTTTATGATGGTCGTAACGCTCGACCTGGATCAGTTAAGATATGGGTGAACGACATTGATATCCAGATCTGCATCCATTTTTTGTTCTTATTATGCAACACTAGAAATATTTCAGTTGTTCAGATATTTGTTTGATTATCTTTCCTCATTTATAGGACAAACCATATCATTTTGAGAGAGTACAGAAATCTTCAGAAAACGTTGGCTTATTTTAGAAATCTTGTAGAATCTATACGTTAATCATCTTATTACAATTCTTTTGTACAATTAGACCTCTGAAAAAACATAGAATCAATTCTTATCATTATGCGTACAATATTAAAAAGTTTAGCGAAATTTTGCTGGCTTTATTGATGAGCTGAAACTATTCAAGCTAGAATTAGTAAACGTCTAAGGATTTTTTCTCCTTTGGAAAAAATAATAAGATCTATACGCAATAGAGGGTGTGGGTATCGTTGTGGCTCTGCTTGTAGGTCGTATCCATGGGTGTTCCTGTAAACTACGTATATATATACACCGCACTCACACACATCTGTACGTTGCCATAGTTCGGATGATTCTTTCAAGCCGCATTCAATTCGAACGGGCTATACAGGGAAATAGTGCGAAAAGCCTTTTTCTTAGAAAAGACAGTAACCAAAGTGACACTTCAAACCTGATCTGAGCTGTTCTATTCACCGAGAATGCTATTGTGAGTCTGCATCTTTCTGTGTCGATTAGTGTCAGGTGCGCAGTGAAAGACTTCGTTGTTCAGATGAGATCGATGCGATACACTGTAGCTAGGAGTCTAGTCTGGGAGTTTGAACTCGAAACAGTACCTGAGAGGAAAATGATTTGTTTTCACGTAATGCAATTAACGTCGATAAGAAAAAAATCACAGACAGAAAGCGAATCGAATGTATGTGGAGTGAATATCATTTGCCGAAGTATTGAAATCGATTTCTTGATCAAATATCAGATATAAAAGTACAACGGAATGTACGATCATTTTAAAAATGGCCAGGTGATCCAACGGATAGATGGTTTATTTGGGTGTTATTGTGAATAATCGAGAAGAGATAAACGTGCGTGAGAAAAATTCCGCATGGCACAATGCATAAAAAGGCAATTTGATATAATATTGATGTAGAAAGATATACAATTTGCCGAATGATCCATCAAATGATGATGCTAGTAGTTGTTATACTCGTGGTTTCGATCGATGTTCTATCAGCAGCGATTGATTCTGGAAAGTTTATCGGTGCCCATGTTATCAAACCAAGACACATGACCGAAGAAGAACATGTCAAATCTATTATCGATTTCTGGACAGAAGAAAAATTTCATCAAGCAAAATCACCACGGGAACTCTATCCGGAAATGTTCAATAGTACCAACATTGCTAATCGACATGTTGCTGATTCCGACTTCAAAGATGACGGTGTTCCTTATGCGGTTGATCCCGTCTATGGTGATACTGATGTCGGTCTTAGAGTAGCAGCCGGTGGGTATGGCCGTCCGACTACTGGAAAAGTCTTTTGGAGTTTGGGAAATAATGTGTATGGCATGTGTTCAGCAAGCGTCATTGTATCAGATAATAGAGATCTTCTAGTTACTGCTGGTCATTGCATGTTTGATGCAAGTAAAGGAGGTTTTCTAGTGAATCATAATTGGGTATTTGTGCCAGGCTATCACAATGGTAATCGTCCACATGGTACATTTGCAGCACGATATATGACAGCATTCAATGCATGGACTGATTCAAACGACTTTAATTACGATTTTGGTTATGTGCTTGTGTCACAGGTGAGTCAAAGTAAAATAGATTTTTATCGTTGAAAAATCTGAGAGAAATGACTTTGCTCATAGAGTACGCTGGGGCAAATCAATTACATTTTTCAAAACTTTGTCTTTTTTCTTTAATAACTTTTTAAATTTTCATCGGATAAAAAAAGTTCCGCTACCAACAGTGTAGAGAAA
>OENT01002498.1:0-21523 GCA_900239685.1 Rotaria macrura
GCGACTAATCAAACATTTTTAACGATTTACATATCGGTGTGTTTAAACGCCGTTTCAGCCGTTTCCTTGTCTGCCTGGGTAGTCTGACTCAGCCGGGGGGTCAGAGCGCTGTGGACTGACTGGCTTCTTGACCTGGCCTGGCAGGTCATCAGGCACCAGGCCAGGCCGGCAGCTCTGATTCGTAAGTGTTACTAATGCGATACTTGTGAAATAATCAAGTAATCTATGGTTATAGAATATAGGTGTATAGCTTGATTAAGAAGTAGACGAAGATGAACAATCGGTCGATCGCTTTCATCTGAATGACTACCTGATACTAACTCTATGGATATTAGTCGATTCAATCTGGGTATTATTGACCAAAGAGTTTCATCGAAAGGAAATGACAATTCAAGATGATGAGTATTAGGAAATTGAAGTGAATATTGGGATGCAAACTTTAATAGAGAGTAATTAAGAATAAGAATATTAACATAAGGCGACGAACTATATATTTTGTCATTTGGACACGTTGATTTTGTAGTACTGGTAGACAGACTATAAAATTTGGTAAATCCATAAATGTCTATTTCGATACTATGTGAGTCAACATTTTAACTTTGACATAAGGGATGCATCAATGCCTATTTGTTGACACTAAAGATCGATCATTTACGGCAATTATAACCGTCAATTCCGATCAATTTTTCGAGTCAGACGGACTCAATTTCGATCGCTCTGTTTGATGCTATTGTCGGTTTTGACGAAAAACGACTGAATGGTACGAGAATTGACTAAAAATCATGAATTTTTCCCCGATTCTAGTCAGTTCTTGCATCTTTTATTCGGTTTTCATCAAAGTTGACAATAACATCAAATAGAGCGATCGAAATTGAGTCCGTCTGACTCGAAGAATTCATCGGAATTGACGGTTCTAAATAGTGTAAATGATCGATCTTAAGTGTCAAAAAATAGGAATTGGTGCATCCCTGTTTGAAATTCATGAAGTGATCAACATTGTATATATTATTTGGAAAAGAGTGTTCAAGTCAGATTGATTATGCTATTTGATATAAAATAAATCAATCAATATTCCAGTTACTACTCCATTTTTTGTTTGTGACAACAGACGAATCTAGGTATCAGCAGAATGAACGAAAAATGCCTCATCATTTCGAATTTTTCAATAACATCTTTTTGAATCTAGAGGTATTCAATATTTTTGACCGTTCAACTGAAAAAGATTGAGTTTTTTCAGGAAATCACCTTGACTACTCTTTTTAGTTTCATAATGTGGAGTCATTCAATAATAGTTTTCTCAGTCAAATTGAAGAATATAAGCACAGGTAAGAATAGATTGTTGTTTATTCTTTTGAACAAGTTATCATAGTAACAATTTTTATCAGGCATAACTAAATAGAGCATTGAATATAACTTTTAATTTTACTAACGATACGTACACTTAGAACAATAAATTACTGAATTGAGCACTGTTTTTTTTTGTGTCACTGTATCCTTTTCTTTGGAATATTTTAAGCTAGTTCCTTTCTATTTTTCTTGTGATTTCATGACTATTTTTAATGTTAATCTAGATATGTATATAAAATCGTTTTTTGTTCTTTCTATAGGTTAGCAAGAGAACCTTTACTTTTAATTTTTACAAATGTTGTTATTTTTCATGATAAAAGAAATGAATATCTATCACTCGTATGTGACAAATTCGCTCTTGCTCAAATTCACTAAGATCAATTAAATGCTGTGTAGGATAAGCAAACGCCTACATCGAGCGACTGTAACAAATCTATTACCATAGGATAAGTGATTGTATGTTTTGAATTTCAACTTATAGTTGAAAGAATCATTTGGTTACAATGCTAAGACTTTGTAGACAATCAGGAATTTCTTTGAATTTGTCAAGAAACAGAGAGAGATTATCCAAGTCTTGATTGATAAACAAAAGTCTGCTTATAAGGCTCACATGTTGTACTCATATCCAATAATTGTCTCCATAAGCAATAGCTATGAACGTGGGAGTATCTATTAAATTGTCTCAAAGAAGGAACAAAGTCATAAATGAGACATCGTTTACCTTTTGAGCATATTTGACTAGTAAATCATATATTTTACAGTAGAATAGTTAGTTTCCAAACATCTATTTGAATGGTTAAGTTGAAATGAACACAAATATTCACATGCTTGTTAAAATCTGCACTTTTTATATGTCAGTAGCAATTATTTTTGCTTATCAACACAATTGCAATATGTTGTCGAATCCGAGTTCATTATACGAAGTACTAATTATATTCCATGTAGATAGTTGACAAAATACTTTCCTATCTGTGATATTTATGGTGCCAAAAGTGATATTGTAAGAAAGTCAATCGAACAGTCTATTCGAGCTTCGAAAATTTCTGTTGTCTAGCTAAATGTCGACCTAATAGAAATATTTACTGGTAGTTGCTGTGTTGATTAGTTCAACCGTTTTTTCTTGATATTGATTGTTGCAAGAGAATTTTCCAACGTAACTTACTTTATCATAGTCGGAGTAAAATAAAAAGTGATCATCTATTTCTGAGCAATAATTGAGAAAAATTGAATCTTATGTATTTATTTCCATCTTTAAATACAATTAAGAGTAACACACTGGAAAGTAAATTTTAGATCGATTACAGAGTTACAGGCATGTCACCTTGTGATTCATAAACTGAAAAAGATTAACCACATTTGCGAGATATTCTAGACGATATTTTGCATGTTTCCTCGTGAAAAAAGATCACTGAACTTTTCTTATCGATTAAAAACGCTGTACAGCATTATTTATGGAGGAAGCCTAGTTGTTGATGAAGTGGCTAGAATTTTTACTATCATGCAGTTCTTTTTTTCTCTATGAATCATCCTACACATAGAATATATGTTTTTGAAGCTGTCTCATCTTAAAGGAACGAGTTTATTGAATTCGAAGCAGTCTTGTGTGTTATCGAGAAAGATTTTTCTAAATCAGTTCGTCATTCTTTCTTTCTTTATTATTTGAATGATCTGTAGGGTAGAGCATAGAGGTAAATAAATCCGTATTGACTATCTATATCACACTGAACAAGCCATTTGTGTTCACCAAGCCAAAATTTCGTTCGAATCGATTCAACTAATTGATCAATGTCTTCATTTTTATATTTTTTAACATCAATCTTGTAGAAAATAAGTAATCGAAATAACTTTAATTTTTGTAAGTTATTAGTAATAATTTCCTCCGGTTGATACCCATCAATATGAATCCCATCAATAATTAACTTAGATAAATTAGGCGCTCACTTCAACAAGTTTTTTAATCTTTGTAATGTTCCTTTGTAGAAAAATTAAAATTTTTATAATAATGGAATAGTTGATTGATTTTGACTATTACTGAGGGTGTCATGAATTCTCAAATCAAGACTATAGTGTTTAAGACAAACTTCCTAATAACATCATAAGTTCCTTAAAGAAATTTGAAATTTAAACAAGATTTTTGGTTGGGATCGGTTCGACTCGGTTAAATACTAATTCGGTTCTGTTCAGCTTGGGTTAAAGTTTTCAAAATAAAAATCGGCTCGGTTCGGTTTGGTTTGAAAAAATCCTTAACCGATCGCATCTCTGTTATATAATCCCAATATCTTCACAGTAAGATATGAACCAGTACTAGTTAACATGATAACCATACCAACTGACGCTTAGTTAAGTAACATTAATGCATAACTACTACACCGCTGAACTCTACATACGTAACAATGACTTATAAAGGGTACCCTATATACGCTATAATGACTAATAGAGGATATTCCTGTATATCGTATAATGACGTACAAAGAATATCTATATGTACTTCAGAATGACTATCGAAGGGCATCCCTACTTATTTGATAATGAATTGAGTAATATACATAACCAGTCGGACTGCGACCCAGTCCCCAGTTTTTAACTGGCACTGGTGCATACCTATTTCTCAATGATCACGTCGATTTCTTTCAGGAAATAGTGACAGAGAGCGTTTTAAATTGACTATAAACAATGATATTTAAAATTGTGTCGCTTTTACTTTAAAAATTAAACAATGTTTGATTAAATTTTTAGCTTTTATAAAAAATAACTGGATATTCTATAGCAAATGATTTGTAACTGACATTAATGAAATTTTGCACTGAGTGTTAGAGTATACCGAACTGATTTATATTCATGTTAATCAAGCCGCTCTTCTGATCATAAGGGGCCATTCGACAGATATTCCAACTAACTATTCGTTTTAAGGCGGTCAAAAACGTCGAAATTTAAAACACACTGTTTGGATTCCCATTTTTGAATATAGGTTGAGCGTTCAATGATAGGTCAAGTAAGCATGGTGTTTTTGATCATTCGATTCGTTCTAATCGAGAGAACCCAAATAAAAACAATTTTTTAAGTGGATATCTCAGTCTCAAATCATGTAAGTCTGTCAAAGAAATATGACGGAAGTAATTAGAACATGAATAGTTAAGATAAACAATCGTTGATTCTCTGAACTGAAATCGAACCAAAATATCTTCTATGAGTTTTGTTTTACGAATTATTGAATGAATACTATTCAAGAAGTTATTCATCTGTAAATTTAGTTTAATTACCAATTTAGAAAATTCATATTCTTTTAAATCTTAAATGTCCAATATAACCGACCCTAAATTAAATGTAATTTTTGCAGACTTTTTTGAAGCACGAGAGACTTTCATAAATTTAAATTGATCAGCCCTGATAGAGCTTTGAATTGAAACATTAAGGTAACGGTTTTCAAAAATTGACAAAAATGAATTTCTATTCGAGAAAAGCATATTTTTCATTTACCCAACTAGGGAATAAACTTTTCTCCGAGTTTTAGATTTCCTATCATGATTTGAATTTGATAAATAGGGCATTTCATAAGTAATTAACTTGTGAGTAAATATAAATTTTGGATTTCTTTCAAAGATTCACTCTACTAATTGTTAAAATTTCGTCTTCGTTAACATCACTATCGATTATGCTCATATGTAGTTTGGGTTTTCCTCATTTTCTGTCGAGTACTACGCATCAAGAAATTTATAGAATTAAGAATATCACACATGCACATGCAATATAGATCAATCTTCTAGGGTGGCCCATCAAAGGAAGCATTTGCAAATCTCTTTTAAAAGAAACATTCAAAATTCAAAATTAGTTTAACTACTCGAAGTTGTTTTATGTTCCGCTCTATTCTAAAGGAAAACTCAGTGCAGTTTTTCCGATATCTTTGTTTTAGTGGAACACTCGAAACTTTGATAGTTATCGGCGTATTAAAAAATCTGGAGGAATCATGTGTACGTCTACGACAGGAAAATTTACGTATGAGTGATATTCAGAGGCTGTTGAGGGACTCGAAGTCAAAACAGAACGATAAAAAAAACACGTATATGCATATACATAATTCACATTTTCCAGCGCTTGTTGCCTCTTCTGCATGCTTTTTATTGTTTGCTCGGAGTAGTGTTTTTTTTTATTAAAACAAAATTCAAGATAGAAGGCAAGACAATCTGAAAAATGAAAGAAAGCCCAACTGTCTCTCTATGAAGTAAGTATTGCTATGGACACTGTTTTTCTTTTGTTAAATCGTTTTATCCTTCATGACCTCAATTTATAGACACTTGAAGCAACCAAACAGTATTAATCATGGCAAAAAAGAATGGTCGCTATGATAATGCCCGCATACATTTGAATGAATATTGAAAAATAAAGGAGCGATTCTCTCAAGGACAAGAATTACACATCAAACTATTTATTTAGATGGTTATAAGAGTAATAATCATGAATATTAAGCATATATATATATTCTATTTTTTGCCAATATGTTAAAAAAAACTCATTTGCAATAACAGCACATATAAAAATCGATAAATTATCATCGTATAATTTCCAGTGACATTGAGTGAAGCTTTAATACTTGTAAAGTTGGCAATGAGTTTCAAACGAATACTTGTAATTAGTCTACATTGATGAAATGCTTTTGAGGTCTTCTTTGTACAAACAAAATCAAATACTACATGCTTTTGCTTTTAAACATTGTAATCCTATTTGAGAGATACAAGTAGCTGGCTGAATGAATTTTGAAATTAGTTTACCAAAGGCACATGTGGACTGTAATATGTTTAGTTTCAAAACTAACAAAAACCTTTTCATAAAAAATATTTCGAACAAAATAAAATATGAATGGAATTTATAAAATAAAATCTCTTTGAACAGTTGTAAAAAATGTGATTATCATACGAATAAATATTAAGATCAGGATCTGATAGAAATTCATCAGTTTCAAAATCTACAAAGTTAGTAAATCTGTTTCCCTTATAATCTATGTGCTTATGAATCATACAATGCAGGGAACTTTGCAGCTTACGATGCTTCATTTCATGGATACAATATTAACTAATTATAAGTTTTCAATAGATTATGCAATATTGTGCAGTTGGATTCTATCATAAAATTGTCAACAATTCATGGACTTCTTTATAGGATACACGTTAACAAGACTTCAACAAATTATCGTATAATTCGATATCTTAGACAGCTTAGTCGATAATGTATGAAATAAAATTATGAATTTAATACAATCTTCAACTAATTTGTACATGCAAAAATCTTTTGCCAAAGATTCAATAACAGTCCTTCGATTTTCAAAATTCGACTTGTGTTTTGATCAGAACAACAACAAACAAGTAGCTATAATACTTGTCCAGTGAAGAGAAAATAAGTAAACTTACGAAACTACCCTATCAACATTCTTCACTATTCAAGGTATTCAGGCGTCATATTGTTCTTGTCTTTCTCTCTGCTTTCTGTTTTTTTTTACAAAATGCAATTATTTGACAACTCTTACCTTGAAGGTTACTATGCTGTTACCTGTACAATTTCAAGTTTAAGTGTTTCAGCATAAATTATTTTTCATTTTACTATATGAATTTATTCCAGTCTAACGTACTATCGATCATATGAGTGATATTACCTGTATTCTAATTTAATAGACATGCGAGAGACTGTGGACAAGTGAGATTCTACAAATGACTTATCATTTAATTTACATGTCAATCATGAAAAAGATATCAAATGCTCAAAGGGATCGTAATTGAATACACGTATCAGAGGCGAATATCAAATTACTGCAACATTATATGGGTATGGAAAGTATGAAGTGATAGACTATGATCAATAACAGACGAAAGATATGCTTGGTGAATGAGGTGTCGCTTTCTTTTGGCAAATGAAAATTAAAATCGAATTGTGATATGTGTCTGAGAAAAATTAGATTCCTAGTGTGCGAATTCAGACAAAAACTCAAAACTAAACGGTGCCCCATCAGAATATTGAAATAAGTTTAATTATAAGTTATAAACTAATGATTGAAAATTATCCACTATTCTGTATTTCATTTAATTGCTAATATGAAAATTAGTCGACATAATTATTTACTGTTTTCGTAGATTCTTGTGATTAGTTGATTTGGTTTCTCAATTGATTTGAAAATGCTGTATCATGAAACATCGAAAAGAACGCACTCAAGTCATCCTAATTTTTGTCGATTTCACCACAAAGTTGATAAAGAAAATTTTTATGTAAATCTATTCAAGGTCGAATCAATAGTTTTCTTTTCTGATAAACTACCATTACGCACTTCACATGCACTGTAAAAAATAATCGTAGAATAATAAACCCTACGAAAAAGGTTTATGCCCAACCGAAACCCTTCATCGTTTATTGAACGTTTCCAAAACCCTTTAAGGGTTTAGGAGAAGCTCCAATACGGAAAAAAGTGTTTACTATACGTTGCACTTTCATAAATCCTTAAGGGTTTATTATGCGTTGCACTTTAATAAACCCTTTTTTCCGTATTTGAGCTTCTCCAAAATCCTTAAAGGGTTTAGGAAGCTATCAATAAACGATAAAATGGTTTATTAATATATGGTGAAGGGTTTCGGACGGGCATAAACCCTTTTCGTAGGGTTTATTATTCTACGATTATTTTTTACAGTGTTGTGTTCATGCATCAAATGACATTGTAACTGTAACATTTCATCACAAGACAACAGAAAGGATTCAAAATTTCATCTTATTTGAAACACTGAGCACCCCGTCAAAACAAGTTTTTTTCCAGAATTCATTTAAGTTGAATAAACGAAAGCATATAAGGCATGGTTGTTAACTGTGCTTCAAAAAAGCGACTAAGATGATGACAAACGTATTGCGTATAGGTGTAATACTCGGTAAGTAATGCGGAAGCGCATTGGGATATCTACAAAGATTCTGAATGATGCATTGAGTCATTATTTATCCACCATTAAATATTTGCTTTCGCTCATCAATAGAAAAACCAGAAGCATGATCAAGATGCGATCGAAGATGATGCCAAAAAAGGAATCCAATTTATAATAAACCAATGAGTTTAGATGTTTATTTTACCACAAAATGTCATGTTAAATCAATAAGAAAAATACCGTTCTTTTGTTACCGATAGAGCATGGACGAAAGTAAATAAAACCCAATCAGGCATCTAGAAGTATTTCAGTTTTCATTTTTTTTCCATGGATACTGAGGCACTTAGTACCGAATGTTCGTTCTTCGAGATCTGACTAAATTCTTTCCGTGTTAATGAAATTAGGTGATGCCGAGACAATATAAAAACATGATCGCGCCACTATTTATTTATTCTTTTGCAGTGATTAAGTCGTACTGCCTTTTTAAAGAAATCATCTTGGCATATACTCTTCTCGCCTTGAGATACTATAGTATTTCATTCTGTTTTATTTTGTCGAAAACTTTTAAAAAATTTTGCTTTTTTATGCCTGGAGCCACACTAACAGATCATGACCAAATGATAGCATAACCTATGAATTCTTTCGTAGCATGGTTGTGATTAATTGATCGAATTGTAACACAATCTTTTTATTTTCAAATGTGTTTTATCAATATTCAGAACTGCAACCGGTTCACTTGACACTGCTTTAATATGAGATGTTGGCGTGCCAAGGGCAAAAAAATTGAAAAAGCTGTTCGACTAGATTATAAGATTCGTTTATTTTTACATTTCTAATATACTTTTGGACATATTACAGTTTGGAAGTTCCCTGAATCAACACATGTTAGTTTATAACAAAAATCAATACACATTATATTTCATGAAAGCCCCTAGGGCATCGTGACCTACTGCATATGTGAACCATAATGAATAGAATCCAGAGAAATCAAGTGACAAGCCAGTAATTATCATACTGTTTAAAATAGAAGAACTAGTTCTTATGATAGGAGAGCTTTATCTCGTTTCTTCAATATGGCCAGGGTTCTGCATGTTTCAAATAAAATTTAATCCCGGGCCGATGTGTCACACATCAAAAGAATGAAGGAATGAATGGAATTTTTCATTCTAACCAATCTCAGAGTGCATGCATGTGTTTCTCAGTGAAAAGCTCGCTTATTCAGCATAAGTAACATCGAGCTGTTAATTGTGATCTCTTTCGTCTTTGCTATACTTGAATATGCCAGAATATCAGAATTTAATCATTGGTGAATTAACTTTGATCCCAGTACTCAATTTCAAGAAGATCACAACAAAACCAAACTTGCAAACCTTGGCAAGATAGATCAGCGTCAAATAACGTCAGATAGCTAACAGATCTTATGCTAGGATGTTAGATATTTTGTGGAATCAAAAAATAGATTCTCGATTCTACTGCCTTTTAATTAAAACGTAGCGTCATTGAGTAGAACCCAATAACGTCTTCTTCCAGTGAGATATTTCAATGAGTGATTTCCCTTGATAAAAAATTTTGATAAAAGAATCCGTATAATAGCTACAGATTCATTACGTAATCAATCCAAGCTAGTATAATTCATACTTTAATGAAAAATCAAATGTGCAAAAGCAAGGACAGCATTAATGTAGGATGTCACCGTTACGTGGTACGTGGTATGTGGGATTTCCCTTGATAGCTAACGCCCAGTCCCCAACTTTATTTTCTTGCAGAAATCAAAGGGAGAGCAGCTTGGCGTCATGCTCAGTATACTTGTCGATATGATTTGTGATTTCATTAGGAATTTATCGACTAAGATCGCTTCTTATATCAACTGTAATGCATGAGTACTTCGAAAGTCTTTGAAATAGTGGTATATTCTGAATAGGCAATGGTCTGAGACGGCTGAAGTTTCTAATACTGTTAATCAGGAATTTCTTTCGTACTTTTATAACAGAACAACGTTGCCCAAAATACTCACAAGACCATAAGCAGTTTTTTAAATGTTTTTGAACAGGTATTTTAAGCAAAACGTGCCCTCGACTATAAGCTTTTATAATCAGTGTTTATGAAGAGAAAAGTTATTTGATTACAGAAAATTTGAGTGAATTAGAATCGGATTTTTCTGTACCAAAATCCAAATTATAATCGATTGAAGTCGTCGAAACCAACGATGATATGATTTTTAATGAAACAATAATCTTAAAAATCTAGTAAAATTGTGATTAAAACAATATAAAATCCAGATCATGTGATTTGAATCAGACATACATGATTTAAATCCCAATTTTACAGGATTTTTAGGATTATTATTTTATAAAAAATCAAATCATCGTTGGTTTCAACGATTTCAATTGATTATAATTTGGGTTTTGGTGCAGAAAAATCTGATTATAATCTACTGAAATCTCCCATCTTTCTGTATTTTTTCAGTGTTGTTATTTCAAGGCTAAACCTGTTTCTCTGTTGTTGACACTAGACATAAGAGAAAAAGAAAACATCTGCGTCTTATATTAGACGCAAAATTGTCATTGGGGTATGTCGCGTAGAGAGAAAAACTGTAAGATTTTGAAACAGGCACTAAGATGAAAGTATTTGCATGCTTTTGCGTTTCGAGAAATTCGAGCAGATACACATTAAAAAATACCCATGATATCTATCCTTTGAGAGAAGCGCAATATGCGATAAAACCACCCACTAGTCGTCTGCCGCGTTTGTTGATAGTACGCCCCCGAGAGATATTTATAGTGGCTTTCTCCCACAGAGGTGAGATAAGGTGCATGTTTTTTTGTCTATCCAATGAATGATAAGCGCTTTTATCAACTTCCTGCGTTGCAACAAGAATGAGAGATCATGTTTTGAAGAGCAGTAAAAAGGCGAAGAAAACCATATTATTTCAAACAACCACTGCAATATTTGGCGTCATACCTATCTAAGAATCATAACCTATAAAACTTTTCGAAAAGCGTGCATAGAATGAGACATTGTTTAGAAGTCAAATATTTGTAAATTTTTTCTAAACTGTGTGTCAGGATAAAGCCAACCACGCACACTTAGCGAGCAGAACTGACAAAAGAAAAAAAAATGAAATACCCCTCGGAAGGCGTTTCAAGTTTCTGTGCGGTGTGTCTGCGGAGAAGTTTGATGTTGTGGTTTTTTTTATTACATGAGAAAGAGAAATATTCTTTTTTTCGTCATTGAGAACTATTTTAGAATGTGGGAGGGAAGATTCGAGTATATATTAAAGAGAAACGGGTAAGAACAAAAATAAGAACTCCACTGTTTCACACCATTCAAATAAAATTTAACGGTATGTGCAATAAGAAGGGTAAACATGTGTAGCTTTTTAAAATTAGTTGCATACTATAAATATTGACAGCGTTTAGATGCATCCATGATGCTTCCATAGTATGAGAGACAAACATTGGCTCCTACGATTTTTCGATCGTAAGAAGAAGAAATGAGTTAGCGTTTTGTTTTCAAGTTTACACAGGAAATCCATTTTTCTATAGTGTATGGTAATTGAAGGTCGCACTCCTCTACTTATCGCAGAGGAAAATTTTTCATAAACAATATTTGTAACATTTGTTTAGGTAGAAGTGTTCCGTCATACTATGTCTCTTTCATATGGTGGTCTTGTGGTGTTTTTGAATATGCCGGACACAATAAATAGTGCTTGTTGTTTTTCTTAATATTTTCTTTCAGTTGTTTGTGCAATGGAAATCGAGTGCGCTTGTTTATTGAAATTGGAAGAAATAACAAGTACTTCACTGCTTCCGAAAATTCATTCATCACTCAATGTTATTCATTGTTGCAAGATTCATAGTATATCTAACTGTACCAGTTATGACTGCTACTTCTTCAATAAGAAAGATAGAGATTCAAGTATTTCTTCGACTTCTGTATGATGATAATATTTTATAATATTTTGTACATTATAAAATTTATGTCTCTGTACTTAATGATGCCAAGATGGAGATTATAACTTTTCGCTTATAGTGCTGCCCTGTGGAGAAATGTACCTAGATGCGTCGTTCTTTCAAGAGGATAATATTTTGCCTTCTTTCTAAAGTATGTTTAAAAAACTGAAGAATGTTCCTTTGTTTTTGTCATCCATTGACTTTTTACCATCATGTAAAATAAGTAAGATGAGTAGGCTTTCTTTGAGCAACGAAAAATCAACAAGCACTTTATAGTTTTACAATGTTTTCAAATCATTTAGAACTATATTTTGCTAACACCATCATCGTCAATATTTTCAAAAATAAACGATAGAATATAAGTTCGAATAGCAGCACATATACATGTATATATACACGTATTGTGTCCCCACAATATAGTGTAACCTGCATAGTTCAAATTTGTTGCGTTTAACAAAAACTAAAATAGATATTAAGTATTGAAACTGACTTCTAGATGACGAATATATTTTAAAATGATACACAAATGCTTCACGTCTTTTTCTATTTTATTTTAGCCAAGTGAAGGTCTACGTGAAGAAACAGCTAGGTTCTGTTTTGATCATATCAGTGTAATTCGATGCGCTGTATAGAGAAACGAATGATATTGCGAACTTTACTCTTTTTCTGTTCAAAACAATGACTTCCAATCTTTTTTATCATCTTCAAACAATTCAAAGATACTATATACAGTTAATGCAGCGAAATTCTAAAGAGTCTCACTTTTGATTCAAGAGAAATAAATCGCAGAAATTCTATTTTCCATTTTGAACAAGTAATAATATTGACGATAGCATCACGCTGTATATACAACGAGTGAGACACCATTTTTAGACACGTTTGTGTATCAGAATCGATTGAACTACGCTCCCAAAATTTCCTGTTCAGTTTCTGCATTCTACTCCTAGCCATGATGATCACTGCATATTCTTTGTAATTCCACGATACATTTGTGCTCAAGGAGTACCAAAAGTCGATGATTATTTATTCACCAATTCTGAATCCAAATAAAAGTTAGTACTTCTTGTCATGAATCTATGAGAGAAATTTATTAATAGTTTTCATTTTGAGGACGCCTAAAAAGTCTTGTTTCCTCTCTTTTCTTAACTTTGGTTACCACTTCTTTCTTTCGAAGAGAGACGAACTCAGGAACTTTATTGAATTGTCTTTCACAAATAATACTAGGCACCAAAATCACATGATCTAATGTCTGTATATTTTTTGGGCACAAAGGGAAATACGAGACTTCTATTTTTATTTGTCATCATGCGACGTATATTGACTGTGGTCGCTGTGCCAAGGACGAACACGAAGTTTGACTGAAAAGAAACGAAAAATAGATGTTTCTCTTCTCTCCTTGGTTGGAATAATACATTTGTGTTGACGAAGAGCGTTATTACAAAGCTGCAAGAATCTGAATATTTTCGTGCAGAAGATGAAACAGCAAAGAAGTGTCGTTCATTTTCACGATATAGATGTATATTTGTTGATTATCCTCGGTGAGACTATGCTAATGGAGATTGTGGTAATTGAACAAGAAAGTTAATTTTTATATCAATATTTTTCCTTCAATTTGATTAATGTAATTTTCGGTGTGCATAATTGGTCTGTCTGATGGTATGTATTTACATTTGAAAATTTCATGTTGATTGTAATTTTCTCCTCAGAGACATAGTAATTTAAAAATACCTTTGAGGCGTTCCTTCGTTCAATGTTTTTTTTTGAATAATATCTTCGTGCTACACGTGAAATACCGAAAATATCACTATTATGGAATTTTTTTGAGCAAATTTGATGTTTTTCGTATAAGTCATAATCATTGTACTGCCTGACATTGATAGATAGCCAATATGTTAAATAGAGTATATACCTAAGAAATATTCATCATTTTACGCAGCGAATAAGACAAGAGTTTCAATGGTCAGAAAAAAATGGTAACACCTAGAGCATTTTACTTAATTATTTAACTGCTCACTTCAGTATTCGCGAGGCTTTCGAGACATTTATGTTTTAGATTTGGTTTTAGAAAAGATATTTAAAATCTCTTGCTATTCTGTATTTTTCCACAAAAATGGCGGTCACACTTTATCTTTACTTTACCAATTAAGGTCAAGGAAACTAACTTTACTATATCAGTATAGTAAAGTTAACTAACCTCGCTTTATACCAATAAAACAAAGCATCTTTTGTTTACTAGTAAAGTAAAGTTAAATACTTAACTGTATTAGGTAAAGTAAAGCTGAAACATATCAGATTTTTCATGTACATGAGGAGACCCATGTCCTCTATATCGCTGCAAAATCAACGATTTTATCACGATTTATCGACCGATTAATCGTTAGATTTGATCGCGATACACTGTAAATGATAACCGTAGAATAATAAACCATATGAGAAGGGTTCATGCCAGTCCCAAACCCTGTTGTCGTTTATTGACAGTTTCCTAAACTCTTGAAGGGCTTAGTAGAAGCTCAAATATGGGACAAAGGGTTTATTATAAGTTGCACTTTCATAAAACCTTAAGGGTTGATGAGCTTAAAAACGACAAGATGTTGACGAAATCGATGAATGAAATCGATGAGCCTATGATAGAGCTTCCTAGAGTTCATTTTCTTGATATTTCATCCCCCAGAAAAAGAACTAAATCAGCAGATGAAAAGAATGATTTCTAGAAAAAGAACGAATAACAGAGCCTAAATACTTGAGCATGAAGGCAAATAGAGCTACTGATATAATGAGATGAAAAGAGAAATGATATGATTTGATTTCCCATACTATTAACGATGTATACAATGAAGTCAAAATCGACGATTTTATTGCGATAAAATCTCATAACTAATCAGCCTGCTAAACCGCGATTAATTTCTATTTTTCATTAGAAAATCGTGATTTATGTGCCATTTTAACAAAAATCCACGATTGTTAGAGATATAATCGACGATTCTTTTAAAATTCGCGATTTAGCGTGAAAACTGCGGCGATTTTGAAGACCTAGGAAATATTGTTTTTTAACTTTACTTTTTAAAAGTAGAATAAAGATAAAGCGCCACCTCTACGGGCGGAAATATGTTTTTTAACGATTCTTGCACTAAAAATACCTACCCGGTTCTAAATTTCAAAACTAACGAAGAGAAAAAGCTATCTCTCTCTCATGTTTCCAATAGATTTGTTGACTTGTCATGTTTCGAGAACATCTGATCTCAACCTTTTCTGCACCATTAGATTGCTAGAAGAGTTACATTGATTTTTTTGTTAGCCGTTACGTTTATAATGAATGTTTGAACTGCAACAATGATCAACAATTACTTTTAGAACACAATAAAGAAAAAATAGCTCTATTTATCTTTTTTTCTCTGACATGATTGATTGATTGTTATTTTTTTTTATATTGCATAAAGGACCATATATGATCTTATGGTTCTGGAGGACAACAGAGTAGCTACAAATAACAACAAAATAAAGAGTAAAAAGAAAAAAAAGAAAAAATGTGAAGGTTACGACAGAAAAGAAGATTACATTAGTATATTAGAAAGTATCAGGAAATTCAGCGAAAAGTTCAAGTTCATCATGGTAAAGTTCGGTGATTGAATCTCCTGTACCTCCATATTGTTCCAACCATTGAATAGATCTGGTAGGTACATCTACATGTGGAACAAAGTGTTTTTATCTTCTAAAACTTTTTATTTAGAGATTGCCTTGTTGGTACTGAGATCGGATATTGTTAAGTCAACATTGTTCTAGTAATAGCCTACCATCGACAGTGTGGAATTGCAATCTTTTTAAATATTTAATCCAATAGGTGGAAAAATGATCTTCAAGAGATTTCTCATTGTGAAATTAATTGATATGAATTGCATATTAGTAAGTGACGACATTTCTTAGCTTCCCATGACAATCAAATAATAGAAGCCGAACTTCACTACTTGTTGGAAAAATTCTAAAGCAAGTATCTAAAGTGTATCGTTCGAATATTGTCTTCAATACAGGTTGTATGGATCCAGAAAAGTCTTTGGAAAACGTTGTAGTTATTGCTCTTTACAGAATATGTAAAAAATGAGAATACCCGACTATTTATTTTCGATCAGTAAGTAACCTCTTCTCTTCGTTTATGGGCGTAATCGATGTTTTCATAAACCTGTTTTCTTCATAAAATTTTAGACTATTTTATAATCCACTAAAAATTTGCACAGCTTTGTCACATGTTCTGTGGTTATAGAGCTTTCTGTCGTATGTAAATAGAATAAACACTGAGTGAGTAGTTTTATCGTTCTATACAATCTTGTATAAGATTTACGACAATAAAGCATTAATATAGATTTTATAAGTTCTAACCGGAATTTTCGAGACTAGGATACGTCAATAAACTTAGAAATATTTGATGGTATGTCAACGAATACATCGTGACAGCTTATCCTTCTCCATTTTTTGATTACCGCATGAAGTTGATGATGTGAGTTTGATAGGTGTGAATATGCGGAACATCAAAACTCCGCGAACGTAAACACCAAGCCGTCAACTAGATCTCACAATAACAACCTCGTTATTCAGCATCTGACAATAGATTCTCATTAGTTCTTTTCTTCTCTTCTCCTTCTTTCAAAACACATGTAAAAAAGAGATGAAAATAAGAATGGAGTATCATTCAAAATGCTGTCGTTATCTAATTTTAGGCATGGAACTAAAATGAATAAAAGCACCCTCTGAGTTCAGAAAACAAGCTTATTGAATGCGTCGTGGCAAAAACTTTACATAGTTTTAATAGGATTTAAAAAAAGTGTTATGGAGAGAAAGATGAAAGTTATATTTGTTGTGCATGTTTCTCACATACAATATTATAACTCAAAAATGACTGCTTTTTCATCGTTTCTTCGATATTGTAAGTAATAGAAAACCGAAATTTTTTCATCTCTATACTTACCATTATTTCCGGTGGATAGTGTCTTTTTTATTTTGAAAAATTCCACTGTGGTGATCCTCGGCAGCTATCGCAAATTTCACCCTATTAAAAGAAAACAGGCGTTTTTAATCGTGCACCGGCATTTTACCATTTTATTTAAACAAAACACCTACTTATTAAAAGAGTGCCTGGTATATATGAAAAATTTTTCAACTCGATCCTTATCCCTATGTCAAAGAGAAAGCGGTGCAAAGTGAGTCAATTTTTTGCTGCTGTGACTTTCAAATCTAATAGAAGGCAGTCTTTGAGAACTTACCGTCAAGCACAAGTTTTACTATGCAAACCAAGCTGTATCCGTCTTGCAGGTTTTGAATTCTTTTCCCGAGCTGATTTCCATCAACTTCAGAAATGGAGATAAAAGTCAGCTACCCTTAGCCTAAGCTCCATTTAACCATCGACTTACTTTCTAAAAATTACTGACCTTTATTTGTTGTTTAATCAGACGTCGGATAACAATTTGAATACATGCTTCAAGTAAACTACAGCACCTTACGAATTATACGGTGTTACTAACCATATAGGAAGAGCTTCGGTGAGCAAGTAACGAATAGTCTGAGTCAAGTCATTCTCCTGTTCAAAACTGCATGAAATGATGGATATCGGAATATATCAGATTTTTCAATTTTTTTCCTTAGATAGTACCCTTACATGTAAGGTAGACGAAAGACGGAATATTCCACTTATTCGGCTTAAAGCATTCCTATGTAGAACCATATCCTTTACGTAGATACCTTTCAAGCTGAAAACTAGACTATCTATTATGCGACTTCGATATTATCATATTAACAATTTTTATGCTCATTAAATTTCACGATGAAATTTTTAATCATGCTTAAGGTTTTTCCGGAGTATTTCTCAGAGCAAAACATCATGAACTAAGAGTTTTAGTCAGGTAAATTATTGTGTATTTTTTATGGTTTGTGATCTGAGCGACCAAACATGCTGACTTGTATTGAATATATGAGAGAAAATAGTTATTGCTCCAATGCAGTCATGCTAATTCTTCTCATTACCGGTACTCTGATAGAGGATAGGTTATACTAGTTTATTAAAGGTGAGGAAAAAACCCTATAAAAAGGAATTTTTCGCTGTTGAACTAAGTTTTCAGTGTCACTTGTTGTGAGGAGAATGAAACTACTTTTCGTTCGTGATCAGTACCACAAGCAGAATGCATTTTAATGTTTAAAAATAGCAGATGAGTTTATTCGTGTTGATTGCTGCTTTCTGCTTTAGACTTTATTCCGATTGGAATCCACCGATTCAGTCTCCACAATATCTGTGCTAGACATTATTTTTGAGTTACCCATCGTATCTCATTGTGAAATCACTTTAACAACACATCATCTACAGCGGAGAACGTTATGAATTATTTTCACAGTTAAAAATGATGATACGAATCATTTTTTTTCTCTTTTTTTAATTTTGGTTACCACTTCTTTCTTTCGAAGAGAGACGAACTCAGGAACTTTATTGAATTGTCTTTCACAAATAATACTAGGCACCAAAATCACATGATCTAATGTCTGTATATTTTTTGGGCACAAAGGGAAATACGAGACTTCTATTTTTATTTGTCATCATGCGACGTATATTGACTGTGGTCGCTGTGCCAAGGACGAACACGAAGTTTGACTGAAAAGAAACGAAAAATAGATGTTTCTCTTCTCTCCTTGGTTGGAATAATACATTTGTGTTGACGAAGAGCGTTATTACAAAGCTGCAAGAATCTGAATATTTTCGTGCAGAAGATGAAACAGCAAAGAAGTGTCGTTCATTTTCACGATATAGATGTATATTTGTTGATTATCCTCGGTGAGACGATGCAATCCGAGTTATTGAAGTTCAAAAGAACCGAAATCATGAATTCTTCTTTTTCTCCTATATCGTATTCAGTTGTTTAATGTCTGGCTAATAAAGCCAACAGGTTTGCCATGCTCGGAGTAATCTAAATTTTTACTTGAATATTTTTTCAGCTGCTATTGGGTATGCACTAATCTTTCAGTATGGAGGAAATATGAATCACTATGTTAGCTCTGTAACGTTATAAATATGTAATGTTCATGCTGTCTGATAGATTTGGAAATAGATTGAAAGCGGTAACTTTGTGGTAGAAATATTTAGAAGACGATTTAAGAGAGAAAATCGGATTGCTCACGTCACAAGCTCCTTCAGACAGTTCGAATTTATTTCAAAAGTTGAATTAAGCGTATGTGGCAGATCGTAGAGCGCACTTGAAAGTGTAACCAATTAGATTTAGCAGTTCAAAAATTTATTTCTTGAAATCTTTCATACTATACACTGAAAGGACTAATTACGGTTTTGCTCTTTGCAACTTTTTCTCAGCTTCTTTCAAAAAGAACTGTGCACCTATCCGTTTAGTTCTGAACGCCTGCTTTCAAATGTTTTCTTACCTGTGCAGTATGAATTGCGCTTTGGAAAAAATGAAAAACGTATGCTCTTTCCTCCACGTGTCCTCCACATGCAGATGTTCTCGTAATAAAAATCGATCAACATAAATGCATTTACTTATCCAAAAAACATAGATTTTATAAAATGAATTGCACAATTTAAAAAATGTCTAATTATGCCGAATAATGTTTTCCAGAAATATTCTTTAATTTTTCTTAATTCTATCATTTTTCAAGTTTTGACTACAGATATTTTAGAATCAATGTATCTTGCTTTCTTCTATTTAAAACTGCGTTTATCATATTTCAGGAAAAAACAATTTCTAAATTGTTGAGCCTTCGACGTTATTCAGACTAAATTAACTGTCAAGAAAAATATTGAGAACTATTTTCCTGGAATTTAAATAACGTCGAAATATTTTTTTATAGCAACAAGGTTCTTAATCGAGTCTGGTATATATCGTAACCGGAGGGGTATCGAATGCGTCTGAGCGTGATTCATGCTCGCCATCTTTCTGTGTTCGAATGCGTTGCAACTGAAACCGCGTCTATACGCAAGAAATGTTTCACTGGAGACATATTTTCAAATAAAATCGCGTTCAGACGCGGCGTTCCATAACAGACCCAGCCAGACGCAAAAGTAGAAAAATCGCAACTAAACGCGCTTCGAATTAAAATCGCGTTAAGACGCAAAAAATGTTTCACAGGAGACGCGGCTCCAAAAGAAAACGCGTCGATATGCGTTTCCAGTCCAAGTCCACCCACGTTCAAACGGAAATCGTGCAAAATCACGTCCAGACGCATTTTTTATTTACTTTTCAACGCGTGTGGATGCGTTTCACACGAAGAACGCATTTAAACTCACGATTTCTGCGCTTTGTGTTTACATGGGTGGACAAGAAACATCCTGATCATCAGAAAGCGCTGTAATGATCGGTAATAGATGCGAGATACTAATATGTGATTGAAAAATTTGGAAGCAAGTAAGCATAATATTTCATTTGTGTCCAAGTTAATATTAAAATCTTCTGAATAAAACATCAAACAATAGGATATATGAAACATTCGTCACATATGTCCTGTGAATGAATATGTATTATAGGGTGCTGATAGATGACCTGTACCAAGCTAAGGTCATCATACCATTCTCTAAATGTTAATAGGGAGATAGCTCTCATGAAGAACAAGAATTGAAATGATATTAGGAACTCACTCAAGTTGTAAAAAGAAGCGCATGACCAACATTGTTTCCTTATTGTAGATCTATCATTGTTTCTAACAGTTCAAGGATTTGAAGATCCTTATACGAAGCATCCAGGTATGAACATCTGATCTTATTGTATCTTCCTATAAATTATCTTTTAATTAGTTAATTTTGAAGAAATGGAGGTCGAAACAAAGTTAATAAAAGATGGAGAACCCGAAACACTGATCGTTAGAGAAATACGGCGACCGATTAAACAACAGTAAGTAATTTCTTCATTATGCTATGAGCACTAGAAGATCATACGAAGAAATATCAAACTTAGTGTAATTGTAAATGACTGATTTTCAATTTTACACTTGCAATGAAGAGATTCTTTCAAAACAAGCCTCATTGTCAACTATGTTTTTGTGAGCTATTTTTTCCCAAATCTCACGCAATGGATTTTAGCAATCATCATCAGACAGCAAATTTTTACACGTACTCATTTTTTTAACAATAGAAACAGATGCAAATCAAATTTACTGCGTTTCGGGATCGCTGGCTTGGCTATAATATTTGTGGCAACGCTTGTGTCTTTAATCGTTTTCAAGTCTGTACCAAGTAATCGGAAAGCAGCCACCATAGGCGAAAAGGAACAAGGTTAATTTGAAGCATCTCCTAAATGATTGACATTAATCCTCAACCTTTTTAGATATTCAAGAAATTCTCTTGAAAGCTATCTT
>OENT01002499.1:0-21517 GCA_900239685.1 Rotaria macrura
AATGGTAAACCTATTAGGATCCTTGGTAACCTCGTTTTAATCCTGGCAGGATCCGGAGCACTTAGTGGCTACACGCTTTTTTCAGGATAATTTCGTTTCCTCAGGAAAAAACTGCGAATCCTCGCAAGATCCTGACCTGATCTGGCAAGGATCTTTTCCAGAAACGTCAAAGATTTTGACTAGGGAATCATCAACTAAAATAATCACTATTCATGAGTTCAAACTTTACTACAAAGATTTATACAAGTCAGTGTGTTTAGTGGCATTTTTCCTCCTCTTCTATATAATCATTTTTTGTTGAGCCACTTACTATGAAAGATTGGGACGAGAACTAATTAAATCTCGGGAATCATTTTAGAAAATACAATACAATGGAATTTAAAACGGCGGCGTGAGACTGAATACTTCTTATGATCATTGAATGGAATGCATTTCTATGAATGACATGAAAACGATGTTAACAGTGATGCAACTTATCAGAAGAAGAAAATGTTGCTTTTCTTTGAGAGTTCACCATAAACGATGTTTTTCAAAACCGAAGGAAAAAGAAAAGTTTTTCTTTTCATTTCAAGCGTTTTGTGTTAATTTCTGTTCGTATCTCTTTATGAAATAGATGTGTATCCTACATTCTTTTCAACTTTGGATTCACTTAGCACTGTTTCAAACACTGTAATATCATAAAGATTACTTGAACTGTACATTAGTATTTGACAGATTTAGCTAGCTAGATAGCTGATATCGTCCTTATATGCCATGAAAAAGTACAAAGAGATGTGTAACTCTCATTCAAGTGCTCTTTATGTGATGAGCTTCAATGTAATAATCATGAATTCGGATTAGACTTTTCGAAGCCCATACAGCAAAAATTTCTTTCAATAGATCTTAACTAGGTATATGCTAATATTCTTAACGATACACTTTAGTATTGATTGAGGGTTCAAGCCATTTCAGTGGTTGAATCGTTACTAGAACTGTCACTATTTTCTTTGTTTGAATCATCAACCTTGCCAATAATTGAAAATTGATATTACTCTCATTACAATATATGCAACACATGTTGAGTAAGGTGGCTGGATGTTCGCTAATAAGACTTTCGTCAATAAGACATTCGCCAATAGCGAAAGTGAGATGGACTATCTCAGTGGATACACAACAATATTAATACAGGATATATATCAGCACTGAAGTTAATGTTACTAGAATAAATAAATATATATATATATATCATAGTTGAAACTTTGAATTTGTTCGAAAATGCGGGAGTCATGTTTTCACTATTAAAATAGCTATAGAATAATAAGGAAAAAAGTGAAATCAATATGAATAAAAGATTAAAATAGAATAAATTAATATTCATCTGGCGAAAGAATTGATAAGTCTGATGCGGAAACATTATTTTTTTTCTTCTATCTCGTTCTTCCTTGACAAACAGGTTCGTGAACAAGGTGAGCAAAAGACTCGATTGCATCATCTAATGATCTTGCTTTTGACTCTGATAAGTGCAAAAAATTTTCGAGTTTACTTGCTTTTACAAGCTGCTTTACATGTCGATTTTTTTCTTGAATAGAAGAAAATCCTAATCCAGTTTGCACCATGTGGTAAGATATTACACGTTCCTCCTGCATTGGGCATTGGATGAATCGCCACAAATGCCAATGCAGCTGAACAACACTTGTAAATATACGTTTATTGAGTTTGGGTGTCAGATCACTTTTTGCCGAACCATATCCACTGTCAGATCCAAATCCACCCTCACCTTCTACCGATGTAAGTAGAAAAAGGTTTTAGTATACGTCTAATTTACAATGAAGTTGCTGAAAGCTCACTGCACTTTCGTTAAGTGGCGACTGTCCAAGGTATATTTGAGTAAGTTCCCCGTCCTTTCGCCAATCAACGAAACTCTATCGAATGTATTGGCGAAAGTCTTACTGGCGAAATTCCGGCACCTCGTTGAGTACTACCGATAAAAAGTACTTTTATACTAATTGCTCTTATACTTATCATAATTTGTACTTATATTTTTTTATTCTAATATTAGTTTAAGCAGAAGTCTTTTTATTCTCTCGCTGAAAATAAGAATCCTTTCCCAGGTCAAAGAAAACGACGTCGTAGGCGACCGTAAACGGTATAAAACGGTGAAAAACGGCTCTATTACGAGCGGTAATCCATCAGCCCGTTTTATGATCCGCCGTTTAGTGCAGTAAACGATCATCATTTTTACAAGAACCTGTCATCGTTTTTCGCCGTATGTTAGCTCGTAAAACGGTACTCCGAAATTAATGCGAGAAGCAATATTGTATAATATTGCACGATATTGTATGGAGGTCGTTTTTCGGAATACCGTTTTACGGGCTAACAGACGGCGAAAAACGATGGCTGGTTCTTGCAAAAATGATGATCGTTTACTGCACTAAACGGCGGATCATAAAACGGGCTGACGGGTTACTGCCCGTAATAGCACCGTTTTTTGCCGTTTAAGACGCCGTTACGAACATCCAGAATGATCGACCTGGGTTGCTGTCCTGGACAGTGAAGTGTTTCAATTCTAAGGTATTGTGTCCAAATTTCGAAAAAAGATTCTCGAAGACAAAATCTCGAAAACTCCCTGTTGATAAATCAAAAATTTCGAAAGAATAAATCATCGAAAGCAAAAGTTTCGCAAAATTAAAATATCGAAAGAAAAAATGACGAATTGCTTTCAGTTCGTGATAGATATGATTATAATTATACAATAGCATGTGAGTATGATTCAAATTTTATTTGAAAAGTTTTTGACAACAAATCAACAAAAAAGGAGGGTGAGGGTGTGTTTTGATGGAGTATTCACAAATACATCCACACCCTCGTCGAAATTGATTGAGTCCATAATCTAGACGGTAAAAGATATCGAATTTCGCTAAAAGAAAAATATTTCATTACTTATTAGCTTCTCTAACTGTAGAACCAATAATAAGAGCTGCTCTACGAAGATTTGGTTTGGCTAGCTCATCGTGATAAATTAGAGTAATCACTATTGCCTCTCCACAATCTCAAGTTTTGATGTTTTTCCATATCTTTCCAATCTCTAATTGTCCACGAACAAGCATATGAGTTTGAGTATTTTCCGTGTATTTAAGAAGCTGATCATTAGAATTCACGTGAACGCTCTCCTTGCACAACTTGATCTCGCATTTCCAATAACTGACTTTCTTGGTGGCTTTTTTCTTGATAAATATGGCCACCGATAACAGGAAAACGTTTTTTTCTTATTACTAATAATGAATGAGAGTGCAGGTGTGCAATCTGAAACACTTGATGACATGGTTGCGGCGAAACAAAAGGAAAGAAGTCAATAACAGACGTAAACAAGTATTTGAGATTTATTTAGAATTTGCTATTTATCGTCCTATTTTTACGATTTGTTTTTTTAGTGAGGTTTCGTCAACGATGTTGACTTCATCATACTATTTATTTGTATAATGACATGTCGTATAAAATAAGTGCATTTTTAACATATACTATTCTATTGATAGTGGAACAAACGAAGAAAAACCAGTAAGAAAAATAACTTCGTCCAGTATCACAATCTTGTTCGTTCCACTATTAATAGAATAGTTTATGTTTAAAAGGCACTTATTTTATACGATATTTCACTATAGAAATAAATAGTCTGATGAAGTCAACATCGTTGACGAAACCTCACTAAAAAGACAAATTGTAAAAATAAAACGATAAATAACAAATTCTAAACAAATCTCAAATTAATAATGACTTTCTTTACAAGCCAACTAAACAAGTATTGTGTTTATGTGAAAAATTCGTTGAGAGGTGAATGAACTTATTAAGTTTGGGCTGTATGGAGAGTGCAGACCAAAAAGAAGAGAAACAAGAAGTATCGTTCGAGAAGGCAGACCACAAGAAGAGGCGAGATGTAAATAAAAGAAAGCAATCCACTCATACAATTTCAATTTTGAACTGGTTAAATGATGGTAGAAGGAGAGGACATCTTTCGAGATATTATTTTTTCGATATTTCGTCTTTCGAGGTATTTTTTCTATATTTTTTATTTTTACATTTACCTTCTCTGGATTTTGTATTTCGCGATTTGGACAGCAATCCAGTTCTAGGATAGACTCAAGCATTCTTATAAGATGCAGATCTACAAGTTAAAGATGAGAGACGATCAGCAATTGAGTGCTATCAACATCAAATATACTGAAGCAACCGTGTTTCACATGATAGTGATACGCATCCGAAAATATTGCTACTCGGCTTAAAAATTGGTATAGTCAAAATATTGAGAACATTTAAGATCATCGAAAAGCGACTTTTGAAAGAAGAGAATCTGATGTGGTTTACCAGGAGAAAAACTTTAATGGCAAAGCAGAAATGTTTCTCATGTGGCCTCTTTTTTAGCAACTGCGCCGCAGTTAAGCGCAGAGCCAATTTTACGTCGCAGTTATGCGTAACTACGCTGTACTCATCATAGTGAAGGTCTCTATAAGAAACTACGCTTACTGGGACGAAGACCAACGTAATTGCGTCGGAGTGATCGGATCGTACGATCCGCTGTAAACGTAACTGACCAATTATAAATGATTCTTCCTCATTTATAATTGGCCACACTCGAGCACTAATACTTAGTCACGGAAAATCAGTATAAATAGCAGTGCTCGTCACATTTTTGTTCAATAGTCATTCTAATTTAAACAGTAGAATGCATAATTAAACTATTTTTTTAATTTTTTTAGTTTTTCAATTTTTGAAAAGTTTTTTCTTTTTTATTAAATTTAAAAAAATCTTTCTAAATAAATTTTTTTTCCATCATTTATTATATTCTTTTAGATGTTAAGTTTTTGATTTTTCTAGATATTTATTTTCCTTAGTTTTTGAACTTCAAAATCTTTTTGTAAGTCTTAGTTTTGTAAATTAATTTTTTTAAAATTTTTTATGAAAATTTTATTGTTATAATTTTGAGTTTTTTATTATGTTCACACAAAGTTTTTAAGCCCACAATAAAAATACAAATAAAATGAAAACCTAATCTATGTCATCTCTCGTATCAATTACAACGCAACTGTGACCCATAACTTCAGTAAACTGGGGCGCACTTTTACGTAACTGTGAATTTTTCACCGTAACTACGCGTAACTACGCTGCAGTTTCATCGTAATGAAACACATGGGTTCACAAGAAAGAGAAACAACTTTTGAAGTTCTTGTCTATTGAGAATATTTTATATAGGCATGAAAATTCGACGATCGCATACGAATGAAAACTTCGATAAGCTCTAATAAATCTGACTCATGTTTTTCGCGCATCTTTTTCACTTTTAAAGAAGGATATTCAGTTCAACTCACTTCCTACTTGATTTAGAAATGCTACTATTAGTCATTGGAAGCAAAAACGTATGATGACGCTTCTACAAAAGATCGGATACACTGCGCAAATCTATCAATCTGATGGGCGAAGGAAAGTGTTTGAAACTACTGTCCAGGTAAAAAAGATTGGTCGAAAAATCTGATTAAATTTGATTTCGCAAAAAAAAATTGATTACAATCCTCAATATCAGATTAATTTCAATGAAATCCTCAATATCAGATTAATTTCAATGAAATCCTCAATATCAGATTAATTTCAATGAAATCCTCAATTAAAACCGATTTTCATGGTTTCTGATCAATAAAAATCCATTTTAATCAGAAGAATCCCCTAAGTCAATTAAAAATCGCATCAATTTGAATCAATTTCTTAAATAATCGATTAGAATCTATTTAGCTCACAGGAATCAAAGTAACCGATTAAAATTCAAATCTGTTTTAATCGATTGCAAGAGTAATCAATAAAAAATCCATCTAGTCCGGAAAAATTAAAGGGATTAATTGCAAGAATAGTTGATTAATGGCCATTCAGTAGATTATATTGAAAGAGACCATGAAAAGATAATCTTTCGTAGTCATGCTCATGAAGTATAGGCTAAGAAATAAATCGAAAGAGAGATTGTTTTTGATTGATCCGATGAGTAGTTCCTGCAATTTTTTTTCTCAAAATATTGTAAATGTAGCCTTTATTTTGACTTCGCTGTGATTTCATATTAGCCGATTTCGAATGTATCCGGGTTCAATTTCATATCTATCAATTTGTGTTGGTACATGAAATTTTCTAGTGATTGTGCTGTTTTAGAGAAGAGAGTTTTTTAAAGAGAGTTAAATGTGTTCTTAAATCAAGTATTGGATAATCTACGAATTATGAGAAGGGCTAAGAAAACGGGAATCGACTCATTTTTGTATCCGTACCCACTTTGCGTGTGATTGCTCTTCAACGATAAAACTCAGCTTTGAAATCAATTTTCGGAGAAAAAAAATCGTTAACTATTGAACATTTTTTAATAAGTCTAATGAAAATTTCAAGAAAAAAGACTTGATAGATTGCAGCTATTTAGGTCAATAACGCTAATTATGCGAATCAGTTCTTATATGGCTAAATTCTAAGATACTAAGCAGATTAATCAACTTTAATCATTTTTTCTACTATAACCGATTTTAATTAATTTCTGATGTAATTGCACCATCTCAATAGGAAAAAGATTAAATAGGTGTTCCACCTTAGCTGTATTAGAGCTATTATTGTTCACAGTCAACTGTTTGAATATGCGGAATCTAAAAATATCAGAGAAAAATATGGGTTTTGCGTTCGAATCCTGAGAAAAGCACGTATTTTCGTTAAGAATGATTAAATTGGATTGCAATGTTGATAATAAATTAAAATCGGTTTGAAGGATGTAATAAATTCTATGGCTTGCAGTGTAGGAATATATTAAAATGGATTAACAGGTAACAATAATTAGATTGACATGAATTAACAGATAACAATAGAGTAAGAGGCAGGATCTAGAATACATGAATTACAATTAATTGAAAGCAGGTATCCCATGTAAAAATAAATCCAAAAAATCTGATTGCAATCGATTTTTGGAATAATCAATCATAATAGATTCGAAAATAATCGAATATAATCAATTTTTTCTATTTAAATAATGATTAAACTGGGATTATATCAGTGTCTTTAAAATAGATTCCTAATCACAATAAAATTGATTATGGTCAGATTTTTTTCGATTGTTTTTACATGGGTGTAGCGCTCGAAGCAGAGCTCCGAGTGGGATGGGATGGGACAGGAAATTCGTCCCATATGACAAATTTTCTTCATCCATCCCATTTCATCCCATATGATCACTATTGAAATATTTTCGCCCCATCCCATCCCATTTCGTCCCATTGGATTTTCATGCAATACAAAATTCTATAGTTTATCAAATATACTTCAAAATTTGCATATTGCTGAAAACTCTTTTATTTGTACACTTTTCAACTGCAATCTATTTTAACAAATAGAATAAGAATTTGCTTAATTCCCATACATCCTCGACAACACTAAAATAGTAATTAGCACAACAATTATGCGTTAGAACCACATTATTCTTAAAAGAAAATGAACTGTTTTATTTCATTTCTTGCCTTTCTGGTTCATCGCAACATGCAAGGACATTTGCAGTCGCAAGTCCTCGTCAAGGAACTGTTCTGAAGCTACATGATTGCACAGTACGGCTGAGTGTAGAAAAGAAATCTTATTTTCTTTGAATGAGATCCAGATGTATATTTAGATTCTCAAAACAAGAAATTACCAAAATTTCCAAAGTTTCAGTCTAAGTGATAAATACTCCGTAGTGCAAGCGAAGCTTTTAGAGATATTGGAAACTTCATATATTTCAGAAATTTCAGATATTAGATAGATTTTGGAAGTACCAGAAAAATTCACAACCCTAACACTTGGAATTTCCGAAACTTCCGAAATTTCGTTTTTTGGAAGTCTAACCATTGGCGGAGATTTATGAGATTTTTGTCGCAAAGGGCTCATCATAATGATCCGAGAATGGATTCATGATCGAAGAACAACCCTCAACAGAAAACAAGAATGAAAAGTGAGATTCATTTTCGTCAATCTCTACGCATGTCATCTTTTATACAAAAATATAATCCAAAAATCCATAAAGTATCCCATGGGACGAAGCTTTCATCCCATCCCATTCGGGCCTCTGTCTAAAGGCATGAATTTTAGAATGCACTTCGATCTGCTCATGTCTTGTAATTCTACTGTCTGTACCTATTAGCTATGATTTTGTAGTGCATCAAATCAGAAGTTTGTTTGCCACAGCACATCATGTCAGAAGCCGATGAAAATTAAACTTCAAGAAATTTTATCTATGAAACATAGAGTCTATCTAAGTTCTTAATGTATCTAATGAATAGTGAACTCAAATTTACTTAAGCCTCGGATGTGTCACGCTTTGAGACTAATCATGCATATTGGGTTCACGGCCTATCCTCTTAACCCTTTCAATCCCGTATGTCATCTACGAGATGTCATACGGAACGAAAAAGAAATATCTTGCGTTCTTTCGTCTTGTTAGACATCGAGAATCATATGATATATTAAAAGGAAAATCACTTTGCATGGCTACGAAGAACGAATCTATATGTCGAACACATTTTTTAGATAACTGAACGAAAGAAACACATATGCTTTAAATGGCAGAACGCAAGAGAGAGAGATTGAACTATCTGTTTTCGTGTTTCTACAGAACGCAAGAAAATGTCGGGATTGAAAGGGTTAAAAAGGAGTCATTTATCAGAAAACCGTACAAACTAATTAAACTATAGTAAGAGTATACTTTTAAATGCTCAGGTGACTAAATCCGATGGTTTGTCTAATCGGATCGTATCCTATCCCGTCAAATGACAAAATTCAATCGAGTACCAGAAGACGAACTTATAAACAAATCCGATGGATAAACTTCATTTTCTTCATTAGATGCTAATTAGTACCTGATGGCATTACTCGAGATGGACCGAAAGCTTTAGTACGATTCGGTCAAAGTCCTATTGTAGAATTCGCAGGACATTCCCACTGAAGAATTCCGATAGGATTTCGTTGATTTTGTAAAAATTCTATTCGATCAAATTGAATTCCGGTCAGAATCTGACCAAACCCAATTATGGGGATGATTCTCCTACCCTAGTCGAACATCTTGTAAGCAAGATCTGAGCCAAGATCTTGGGTACAGATATATCTGATACAACCAATATATATGCATACAAATTATTTTTTCAAGATCTTGATAAGATCTTACTTACCGATCCCAAGATTTCAAGATCTTGCTTACAAGATGTTCCATTAGGGTAGGTTTAATACCCTACCAAAGTTTTCAGTCTATCCTAATTTGAACGAACTAAGTCATAGCTCATGATAGACTCAGCCTACCAAAGCCTAAAAGTTCCATTGTCTATGTTTGTTGTACTTATATAGACTGCCAATGTCAATTACGCACCCATTCTTTAGTTACGGTTATTTGTTTTTCGCTGAAAATCATTCAGTAAACATTGATCACAACGATTACAATACGTTTGATCAATGTTTCTTTTAGAAGACTTTGATTATTTCTTATGAATTTCTATTTGTACACATGATCTGCGGCGCAGACTTATCTAATATGTAATCTACGAATTAATGTTTTTTTGAAACAAAATCGATACGATGATTATAAGATGATTGCTTTCTCTCCATTGGCATAGAACACAATTATATCGCATGATCTATCGAACATTCATTATAATGAAAAGTAGTAACACTTAAATGTAGAGCTATTGCAAAATATTGCTTCGTTCTCTCCTGTTCAATCAAGGAATAAATGAAAGTAATCTTATATGAGACAAAATTTCAAGGGGGAAACAGCTGATTATTGATTAGATATGATTAGCAGTGATTAGGAGTGATTAGCGGTGATTAATTAATCACTGCTAATCATATCTAATCAATAATCAGCTGTTTCCCCCTTGCAACATTTACTATATAAAACGAAAAAGTAGAGAGTTCAAAGCTATGAAATTGAATATGGTTTCGAAGAAATATTTCGTATCTCAATAAGTACTAATATAACTCAACTTGTTCGTTAACTAGAGTAATTTAACATACTGTTCAATTCGAAACAGTCATTTAGGTGAAAGAACACACTCTCATTCCGGCAAATGACTCTTCATCTTCAAGAGAAAGATAAGGAAATGAAACTGTCTTTATCAAACAGTTGCCTGTTCAGGTAACCTTTAGCTACATAACGAAAAATTTTAGTATTACAATATTGTCACCTAAACTATCAAGTTAAAATATTTTCCAATATCTATTACCAACTAATTTGGCAACGTAACGGTAATTTCCTTTTCGCAGTAAATCCCATCTGTTAGTTACTAGAATAAGTTTTTTTTCTAATAAGAATAATTAATTTAGTAATAATCCTAGTTTTTTGGTTGCTTTTTATTAATTAAAAGCGCTTGTTTTCAAAATTGGAAAAATCTTTCAAAGGCTCTTGATTTTGTAGTTCTTTGCTTGTAGAGCACTAGTTAGTAATGCAATGTCCTTGTTTCTAAAGCGACTTGAAATCCAATAAAAGACGATCATGATCACTTATTTCAGGAAATGATTACTATAAATACCAAGTTGAATAAGTTATCGGCATTATTCCACATGACATTCAGTTAAAGATACTTTCATTGCAAGCAAACAGTAAATACCTAACATTTAACGACTTGACACTTTTCTAAAATATACCTCGGATATATGACCATAGTGTTCTTCTATCTTGCTAACTGCTGGTTTGATTGTTTATAGAATTAAATTCATGTGGACGAGAACAAGAGAGAGTTTTCATAATGCCTCATTTTCTTTGTATCTAATTCCATTCTGTAGATCATCCATAGTAACCGAAATCTGAAATTTTGTATTGCAGTAAATCTTTTTTCTTTTAGTACCACTGTGAAGCATATCTTATTCTTTCCTTTCATGCTTATTTTTTATGAACACATCAAACACAATTGTACATGAAAAAACTATATACCAGTACCCGCAATTGACAGTGCGTCCACTGTCTCATAGCCATTCATTGGACAAGTGCGATTGCGGGTACCGATGGAGTAAACATTGTGCCAGGGACCTGTTATCCATGCAGATAAACGTCCAAAGCTGCTCATATGCCCTGTAATAATATAGTCACACATCGACATCGCCAATGCTTGACCCGATGCCATGATAATCGATTTATCCTGAGATGTCTGTGTGCAATTACCATGCCTTTTACTATCACTATCACCACAGTCGCCATGAATATACGATGTTGTTTCATCAGTAAGTACTTTCGTACCATAATACTTCGTGGATAGCTGACGGAGGCGTAATGAATCGGACGTTACATACCAAATCACGCGTTGGCCAGGCGAACGTGCAAATGATTCAATATTGGTTGCACATGTAAAGTAAGTCAAGTATGGTTCGATAGCAGTACTTTTATCATTGTTTGGATTAAAAACATGATCACCTACTCGAATGTTTATTGCTATCTTGAGAACATCTATATCTTTTAGTGTAGAAAATTCTCTAGACATAGCATGTTGAACAGCTACTGATGGAGCAAAAAGAAAGTTCCACACACAGCTCATAGCTGTTTCTGGACGTAATCCCATGTGAAACAATTGTGCTCGATGGTAAGGATTATCGAAAAGACGAGTAATACGACCTCTATTAGAGGCCATGAATATAGTTTGCACATGATTATGCCCAATGGGGTAAGTTGAGAGATTGACTGAAGCAAAGAATTCATTAGCCTGCTCATCGTTAATCAGATAAAGAGGCCAATATAAACTTGTGTTAACCTTAGCACCATAGGAGCGATCTCCATTGTAGCCACGCTGACCATGATACGTATATTTTAGATTATCGATAAGTTCATCGGGATCTGTTGGCCGAGACCAGTTAATATACGGTGCTTGGAATGCAGCCTCAAAGCGTGGTAATTTGTCGTATGTTATAATTTGAAAAGCACGATCGGTAAGTAAGGCAAACATAAACCCGGTCAATGCACCTACCACACGATCCGAGAAGCCACCTTCAGTCAGAACGGAAACGAGATAACGTGGAGCTCGGCTACAATTTAGTATACTTCTATGCAGATCCATGTATGCTTTCTGCCACGAACCACAACGTTCGAATGAAGATGGACGTGTGAAGATATGTGAGACCATTAATTTAGAGCTTTGTACTGAAGTAACAAGTGGCTTTTGAAATAACCCAGTCATCCAATCAGCACATACCAAAAAAATCAGTAGAACAGCTAGCACAGCGAAAAGTATCGCACATCGTTTTGATTTTAGTGAAACTACGAATGAATATAGCATAATAAAACTAAAATACAATCAAAGCATCCATTCATATATTTTGAATGCAAATCTGTATCAACATGCATTGTCGTAGCATGTAGCATATTACATGAGAAAGGTTAGTGGAGTTGAAGGAAGAGATGTTTCAAATTGCATAATAAGTTTCACCTACGACTGAAGATACAATCAACGTGTCACATGTGGCATATTCTGTGAAATATGTTCTCTAGTAAGAACACGCATCATACGTGTGTGATGCACAAAACATATTTTGAAGAAATGAGCTAAATCCACAGAAATTCATCAGATTCGTCATTTTTCTTTGTTAAAGCGAATAAATACTATTTCTCAATTCAATACTATTGCACCAAAGTGAAATCTACGCGTAATTATTATACCTAGCTAGTTAAACGAAATTGTTTCTCTCGAATGATCATTAATCACTCATATACAGGTGATTCAATGACACTCGAGAAATAACAGAAACAAAAGAATATAGAAAAAAACTTATATTGATTACGTTCCTCGTGTTTGGATATAAGGAGTCATGCACACGAAACACATCGGTGAGTGGACAGCCAAAAACGTGGACAAGACCTATTCAAAGTTAGACACATCATGACTACAGCATATTTATAGGTTGATGTCTATGACACAGTAACTTTCGACACACATTTATCTTCATGTGTAGCCTTAAAAGTTAGCGTACTCATGTATAGGGGGTCTTCGAGCTAAAGATAGCTTTATCGAATAATCAGTGTAGCAAGCTAAACTAATTTTCCATATTTAGATTCGTTCTGAGCTTTAGCAGTTGCCCTAGTGTTCGGAGAGTGAATGCTTGTTAATCCATTTCAACCATTGCTTCGAGGTGATTTCTATACAGAGACATCTCGAAAGTACACTTACACTTTAGATTAGTCAGCTATAAGGTGATTTGGTTTGCACAATGATTCGTATTTTACCGATTTGGAGTGACTGATCTATATCTCAATTATGCCACTAAAATTCAGAACGAGACATTTCGTTTATTATCTACTGGAGTTAAGCGTAATTTCATTAATCTGATCCAGCTCAGCAAGTGTAGATCGGGTCCTAAAACACCTCGCTGATAACATTGTTATGAAAAAGAACTGCTTAGATTACTGCTTGAACAGTATTCTTAGATGATTTAGAAAGCTCAGTATTTTCGAAATCAACCGTAAAGCAATAACAAAACCATTGATACTTTTTCGGAATCAGCTCTTTTTAATGTGATGCAAAACAAAATACAAACATAGGATTTCTCGGCACTCACTACCAAGACAAGAAGGATAGGATCAAAAAACGTAAAACCATTTTCATCCTTCACTTTATCGGCAGCTTTGCTACTCAGTAGTCATCTTAGGAGATAAGGACAAAGCCCTGCTCCCACAAATCGTCGGCGTGCTAAAAGTGACGACAGACCTGATTTGATCAGATCACACTGATTACGAATATTATCAAAATAAATGTGGCTATACTAGGCATGTTCATAAATAAGGTTGAGCCAAAAAGCTTTTAATCGAAGTGTAATATGGATATAGGAAACAAAACCATATAAAAATACTTAAGTTCAGTGTGTTCATTCGTGCAGTGCATGTTTAGCTGTCTCCACATACAAAACGGTGAACGAATGATTCGAAGAAAATCTTGACAGCTAGAATATGGTGTGTTTTCAGAGTAGATCCTAAGATTCTATCATTAGTGATAGATAAACTCATTATATTTCATTTCAACATGTACATTTTCGTAAATTTTTTGTCAAATATTGATGTCTTCTGTGAATCTCAAGGTAGAATTCATCGTGCCTATTGGCTCCAACTAGAACCCATTCATCAATCGTTGACTTGTCTGATTTTTTCGATGAAATCTTTCCCTTAACCACAGGTTACGTCTGGGTGCGGTTTACAGCTTTCAATGATATCATACTTGACTTTTAATAAGTTCTGAATATAGTTTGGTATTCTCATAGAGCTACTTTATGCTTTTTGATTCCTATGAAACCTTGTATACATTCTCTCGATAATAGGTATCATTTCAATAAATCTAGTTTAAGAATTTCGTGTACTTTATTTAAGAAATTTGTTTGAAATTTTCATGATTGATAGAAGATAGTTGTATGCAGTACGTTTTCATCAATTCGCAGGATTAATTATTTTACCTGTTTTTCAGCAGTAGACAGGCTGCTCGAATAAATCATAGATATCGTATGAAGTGTTTTTACTAATTAAATAGGTTATGCTGTCAGAAAGTGCTAAAATTAGCAATGAGGGAAAAAAACATCATGAAATGATATGGAAAGCGCCTATGGTGACCATTTTAACATTCTGTATTCCTATTTAGAAAGATCGAATTAATGACTGTCTCGGAAAGTTAGATTTGAAAAATTATATTAATTTGGTTCGAAATCACATAGACGAAATTAAAATTCCGAACCAATGACTATCACAGGTTCTAACGGATTTAATGTAGTATTTATAGCTATGTTTCTGAAAAAATATTCTAAAACAAATCGAGCTTTGCCCTACTACTCTGTATCAAGAATCGGACTGATTCTCGAGTGTTGTTTTCACTGATATAATCGATGAGTAATAAAAAACATCAAACCACTCTCATTTGCATTTAAAGAAATCATTCACGAAGAAATACTAAACAATTGTTTAATCTTTCCAAGACGATCCATCCTACACTATTTTAAATGAAGCATTCATAGAACCAAGTGAATACAACTCATGTATTCTTATTTGACGTCACCTGAAATAAATTTATTTTACTGACGTATATTTAGTATTAGTTTGTACCACGTCACTATGGATGTTCTTTCGGTTTCTTCTTTATTGTCTAACGACACCATATTTAAGTGGTTCCCCGCTCCCCAGAGGAATTGTTTTCCTTTGTTCGTGGGTTGATTCGGCTGAAATTTTAATGGAATATGTCCGTTGTGTTTACTTAGTTTCTTGCAAATTTTTGATTCATGAGACTTTTTTCAATGAGTTGTTGACAAATTAGTACTCAGTATGGTGGTATCCGTAAGGTACGGATTTCTTGGACTGTCGAAAATGTAGAGAGCTTGCGTCTGCTTTATATAAAAGAGAAGATCATATAGCTAAAACTGTATATAGCGTTTGTCTTTTGTAATTCAATTTTGTTCGGATATCCGACATATTTTTTTGTTTAAATTCCATGGAACTTAGCGCATTTTGACATCGGTGTTATCCAGTTATCTCGTCGAGAAAATCGAATCTCGAAAAACACGCTATATACATTTTTAGACATAGGTCTCTTCTTTTAGTTAAAATAAACGGTAGCTCGCTATCTCTTCTACAGACTGAGAAATTGCTTCGAAACTCTGGAATAACATGATTTCGAGAAAACGAATCAACAAGTTTGTGAGATATAGAAACAAGCGTTAAAGTGAAAAAATTAGTCAGTGTTTTATACAAATTTGAAATCAGCCCAGAATTCGATTTTTAAGGGACATAATTTGATAAAATATGAAAAAAGCTTTAATTTCACTAGGACTGTCATGACCTCTATAGCCTAATGCTGTCATGTATAAAGAACTTTAAGAAGAAACGAGTACGTTAATTGTAGAGACGGTAGTGAGAGTTTGATACTGTCTTTACTATAGTAGTTTCATTTTGATCAATTCTCGTCAAAACAGATTTTAGACAGTACCCTCTGACAATGTTCAACGGATGCGAACTCGAAAATAACCTACATGCATTAGTAATGAGCAAAAATGAATGTAAACTACTATTGATAATCGCTCAAAAAAATCTTCTTTTTTAGACAGAAGTTTCAAAAATCTGGCTTGGAAAACTCACCATATTTCTCTAATTAATTAAAATAACAAAACATATATATGTATTTCTCATTTGGAATCGTATACAAGTTTGTTGATCACTGTTACATTCCGGCAGCTAAAGAAAACTACTGAGAAAATATTATATTTCTATTATTGCTTCCACAAAACCACTATTTTCACCCACGAAAACCATTCAAAGTACAATAAATTGCAAATAATCTGAAAGAGGATACTATGGATTTTCAGTAAATGTGCTTACCTCAAATCAATTTTTTTCAGAAAAATCATTCAACTCTGAAACTTATTTTAAAGTGCATGAAAAGTGTTGTCTCTACAAAGAATATTCTTCTCTATTCAGCTAAGTGGAGTTGATGAAAATACACTTACTACTGTCCAATGTGTCTGTCCGGAAATACAAGATTATTTTTTTGTGTTTTATAGCATTGAAAATAAGTTCCATTTAACAGGTAAATAAATATAAAGGCGAATATCATTCCCGTAAGAGAATCTTTGTAGATTTTTTATGTACCGAAATATGGTTCATTGTCACGACGGACATTTAAAGAAAAACAAACAGGCATGGTAACGAGTATAAGGAGTTTCTTTAAAAGAAGTTTGTTGGATTAGAAACGTGCAATTAGGTATTCGTCGACAACATGGTGAATGAAGAAAGAAAAACCTTCTGTCGATCATGTATGTTACAGTTGTAAAACTTCATCATAAGCTCATTAATAAGACGGGGAGCAAACAAAGAGTAACCATTGATGAGATATGCATACATCCGAAGAGCATGGTTGAATCTCTTGGATGCCACTTGTCGTCAAATGAAAACAAACAGAACGAATTTTTTTTTCGTTCTACCATGCCAAACGCAACTGCTGAATGCAGGATTGTATCAAATCATGTTTGAAAAGCAATTCAAGAGAAAGAGTGAATTTTATAATTTTTTGCTGCACTCGTACAGAAGGCAAGAATTGTCGGTATCCAAGAGGTCAAAGTAGGAATATGTAAAAAAATTTAATTGTAAACACATTGAGCAAATAGTAACAGAAAATATACGGATTTTTCGTTCCTGTTTTTGTACAGAACAAAACGTGGCGCATGAAAAAGTTACGCTTATGGATGGTTGAGAAAGAGATTGCATACATGAATTCTGCTGCACGTTTGATTCAAAGATAGAATTTTAAGATTCCATTTTCTATTCTCTCCGACACGTGATCCATTTTGAATAAGTAGTTCTGTTTTCAAAGCAAAGACGAGAAGACCTGCGATAGTTTAGCGAATGTAAACTTAAAAATGATGTGAATCCTGTAGCAAAGGTGAGTATTTTTTATGATTTTCAGTTTTCAACTGTGCAAACAGTTGTCCCCTCTGTTTAAATAGTCGGGGAACTAATATTTATTCAATAGAAACCGATTTCTGGCGCATTCTATAAAGACATTCCTACCTAAATTCACGTATACGTGATTCTGTTGGTTCGAGTGTGAACAATTTCATGGTTTACTATTTCTTTTTAACAACGTTGTATTGTATATGATGGGGCTCTGCACTTTTGCAGCATGTCTATCCAGTAGGTTTGTGGTGTTGAATAAAATCGAACTTTATTAAAAGAGGATAGACGATAATTGCCTTATTTATATAATCATAGATTGATAATGGGGTATCCAGTAGTTGGCACTTTGCTATTCATTATTATGGTGCAAATGGTTCTCATAGTGTTTCTATATCAGAAAAATGAATGTCATTTATTTTCGCTGACATTTCCTCGAAATAAATCAGTTGTGCAAGCATCGAACATCGTTTCTCATCAAAACTTTTCCGAGAATTCCGATGGATTAGCAAACGATACGGTACTATCAACAAAACTCAAAAATGTACCAGGTTTATTGGAATTAGGTACCAAATTTAAAACAGACAAAGTTTATCACCATCATTACGAGATGATGTACGAGAAATATTTCTCTCGATATAGAAATACAAGATTCAAATTTCTGGAAATAGGTTTGGGCTGTGGACAGCAGCTTGGTGTAGGAGCTTCTGCTAACATGTGGCGCGAATATTTCGGTCAACTTACTGACATTCATTTTATTGAATTCGATCAGAATTGTGGTGAACAGTGGCAGAAGAAAAGTGGTATTGAACAGGTCTGCTTATTCAATCAAACTAAATTACACTGTTTGAATAGATATTTTCTCTAATTTCAAAGCTCAACGTAACACTGCATTTCGGTAGCCAAGAGGATCCTGTATTCCTTGAGAAATTTATTAAAAAAACACAGTACTTCGACATAATCGTTGATGATGGAGGTCACTCAATGAACCAACAACGAACATCTATCATGACATTATTACCCATTGTCTCATCTGGTGGTCTATATGTTATTGAAGATCTTGAAACAAGTTTCGGAGCAGTGAATGCACGTAGAAGTTGGGATTCAACAACGCTTGGGTTTATTGCCGATTTAGTTCATGATGTTCATAAGAAGGCTCCGAGGAAAAAGATACACATTGCCGAACGAATAAATTCGTTTGAAGTTGGTGACAATATTTGTTTTTTCTCTGTAAAATAAATTCAATCAGAACTCATTTTAATTGTAAGAATCGAATTATAAATTGGATATAAAGTAATACTTAATATGACACTAGCGTATGGTTTCCGTATGAATATCAGTGTATAGTTCTTCTCACGATGCTCACTCATACTTTCGTATCCCCGCCCCTCCAGATCTTCATCCATACCACATCACAATGTATTGCTTTCCAATACTGCATTCATGGATGAGTTCGATAGAAAAAATAAATCTCTTAAGTGATAGAGGAGAAGAAACTTGTCGAAGCAAAATCTATGAAGAATAAATATTCTCTCAATCGCTGCCGTTGAATATGTATCGTCTTTCAGGTTAATGTCAAAAGAGTGAATTCTCAATAGATAGTGATTCTGCAAGTGAATCGACTTCAATCGCTTTTTAAATTAAGAGAGTATTCGTAAAAGTTCGTAGATTTTCGTCTTGTTTTTTTCAGTTGAACCCGACGAGTGGTAAGTCTCTTCAAGTACTGATGTGTATGAATGATCCAAATACAGCACCAACAGCTCTCAAAGTATGTTGTCCCGGTGAAAGATCAGTTGCCAAGTAGCTTGCACTCATCGTTATGGAACTAACACAATCAGAATGTTTCAATTGTTGTACGCCTTTGCATCCAACTTGCTTACCATCTAATTCGATTCTGAGCACAGCTTTTCCTCCCAGACCTTTCTCAGCAGTCTGAATTTGCGTCTTCGCGATAATCATGAGGAGACCTGGGTGATCCTTAGGGATGTAAATGCTGGATTCTACAAGAATTGTGCCTGATCCATCCGTTGACGGGCATTCAAGCTATTCCACATTGGAAACAACACAGACCGAATCCCACCAGTAGTCTCTTCGCGATGATGTTGAAACCTCTCCAAATACTTTCATTCCACCTTGTAATGCAATCAAGGTAGCCATGGCTCCCCCTCTATATTGTACAGGATTTGGAGCAAAATCCCATGGAAGAGCTGATGCATCGAAAGACATTGTCTGTACTACAGAACAAAATCCGTGCGCGTACAATGGAGCAGTAAGTTCTGTTTCATGATACATATTATTCACAGTCCAGATCGACCCGATGTTTGCAATATTTGGTCCATCAAAAGAAAGTCCCATCATTGCATCTCCTTCGACATCACTTCGGAAGACATAGCCTTGCGCTAGAGATACTACTGGTTGAAAGGGATCGATATCAGTGATCATAAGAATAGATGTGTGTTCCACTGGAATACCAGATGTGGTTGGGGTCGGAAATGCAAAGACAGAGCTGTCAGTTGTCTATAATTGTTTGATTACAGATAATGCTGGATTGACGAACACAATCAAGTTTCTATCATCAGCTCCAACACAATAATATCCACTGATGCTTTCAGAAATTAGAGTAAAATTGTAAAAACCATCGACAGGAATGATCTTGAATCCAATTGTATTGTTGGAATGCTGCGCAGGGGTGGCACTTCGACTCCAGTCAATCTTACAGTTGCTCGAAATCGGCATGTTGTTCATTGCAACTGTCATGTTTCCCATACAATATGACTGAGAAAAGTATCGACCATCACTTTGCACTAAGACTTGATCATGGGCCTTAAGATTGAGTAACACGATGAGTATAACATCACCTGGTTTACAATGATCAGAAGAAAGTTCAGTTTATGCACCTTGCTTTATTGCTTGTATCATGGAATCAAGTAACAGAAAAAGTATCATCCTTGTCCAGACCATTGCGTATAGTTCTCGACGTAATTATGGTCTTGAACAAAATATCATGGTACAGAAAATAAATGTGCTTATTTATCGACTCGAATCAATAGATAAGTCTGAATGTATCGACTTCTAAATCAGAACAGAGATCACTCAAGGTTACTACTTGACAAATGTGTACTTTTCTCTATTTATTCTTTATAAGAGCACTTTTTCACGTTAGAATATCTGCATCAACCTGCGCAATCCATCTGAATGCTGATAGGTTAGTGTAACTCTGTGACACTTTTGGATTCATTGAATTCTTACGAAATCGAAAACTATGATTGATAAAAAATACAGTTCTATCGTTTACTGACACAAAAATCGAAGAACTCTAGAAACTGCAGGATTCGAGGTGGTTGGTCACTATTATAGCTTTGATTCATTCATTTCTGTGTCATCTCTTACAAATACACATCACTTTCATATTGATGTTCAAAGTCACATATCTATGAGTTCCCAAAGTTCGTACTGCCCTTGCAGTTTTGCATCGGTGAGTTATATAAGTGTATTTTCCATTAATTGTGAATATCTGATCTCGAAAGAACCGTAATTGTGAGCGTGGAGGTGACTAATCTTGCAGCTTTTAATGTATGACACCAATCATATATTAGAGTTAGCCGTTTTTAGCCACTATGATTTTGCTTATTTTGCATGAGTAACTGTATCAATTTATGAAACATTCTGGTAACTATTCTAGGTGAGGTTGTATGAAAAAGCAGGGATAAAAAGTTATCGATGCAATCGTGTCTAATATTTGGATAAAATTGAAGTTTATCATATTTAGAGCGTTCAAGGTAACAATGAACAGCAGAGGTATGTCTGCTCTATGTTAAAATTTTCTGATGGACGGCCATAACCCTTCTTTTCACACATTGAGTACTACTAGGTTTGTGTCACTCAGAGACAGAAGTCACATTGAATACTTTTTGCATTGATGAAACCTTTCCAAAACAATGATACATAAGAACTAGATGTGCCGATATTTGTTGCTAATATGTAGGAAACACTAAACATCATCCTACACTGAAAAAAAATAAAGTGTCACACGAAACCTCGGAGGTTTCGTCAAGTTTTACTATACTATGTAAGTGTCCGTAGGATATACGAAACCTGTAAGAGGTTTAGCAATATCCA